>JAVJIF010005046.1:0-304971 GCA_038442645.1 Agave tequilana | reverse complement strand
AACACAATCAAGAAGACCTTCTGAGCGGTGAGTACTGGTGCTGAATTTCACCTTCTTCTTGTCCGAAAACGCTGTGTTCACCCTCCAAGTTGCAAGTAGTAGCACCTTCCATTGATCGCTTCTTTGCAGGAGCTTGCAAAGGCTTTTCTCTCCCTGTCGCACCTTCACTGCCAGACCTTCTTACAACTATCATCTGAAGAACTAGAAGCCTCCACCTGACCTGTAAACGTACTACCTCCAAGTAGTAGAGATTGTCCCGGCGGATGCCCTTCATCACCACCATCGAGCCCTTGATCATCTGAGAACACCATCTCGAACAGATATCACCAGAACCAATGCTTCCAAAGCACAACAGAGATAAGATTCTTTTTGAGTTGAGGTACATACCTCACCTCCTTCATTCTCGTACTATCCCATCATCCATCTTGATACGGACTGTACCCATCCCTTCAATATTACACGGATGGTCATCTCCCATGACCGTGTAACATCCATCCAGCTTATCAAAGCTAGAAAACCAGGCCCTGTTCGGGCACACATGATAGGTGGCTCCGCTATCCAAGATCCACTCAGCATTATCTAAGTTACAAACAGTAGGGGTAGTAATAGAGAGAGAATACCGATGAGTCCGAGTCGATCCATCTGCCTGTGAGGTACTGCCTTGAGTACTAACCACCTTTGCAAGATTTGCCTCAGTCTTAGACTCCACTTCTTACCTTTGGCCTTCGGGCATTCAGCTTTCCAGTGCCCTAGTTCCTTGCACAAGGCACACTGATTCTTCTTCAGATTTCTGAAGCCTGATCTGGACTTCGATCTTACACGATCATCTCTTCCCTTCCTATTGAACTTCTGCCTCTTACCTCCAATGCCTCTGCTGTTGTGCTTTCCGAAGAAGACAGTCGATCCTGTCTTCTTGCTTCATAACTCACAATGTAGCAGACACCTCATCGTAGTTAAGGGATTGTTTACCATTAAGAAAAGTAAGAGTAAAGGCCTCATACTCTTCCTAGGAAGAGAGTTCAAAAGAATTACCGCCTTATCCTCTTCGTCAGTCTCCACATCCACATTAACTAGATTTGTAAGAAGCTTCGCGTAGCAGTTCAAGTGTTCATTGACGGAGCATCCTCTTTGCATTTGAAACCCATAGAGCTTACTCTTCAACTGCGTTCGCGATTCTATGCTCTTCGTCAGATACTTCTTCTCCAGGATCTCTCACAGCTGCCTCGCAGATGTCTCATGCAACACTTGATACTTGATGTCTTGTGTCAGACAAGAGCTGATCAAGTTACACGCCGAACGGTCATCTTGTCCCAATCTTCTTCCGTCGTTGATGCGCACTTCTTCTCCAACCGTAGAGTGTCTTCGAGGTTTGATGTCGTCAGCACATCCATAATCTCATACCTCCACATGCCAAAGTTGTTCGTCCCGTTGAACTTCACCACATCAATCCTTGGATTTGGATACATGGATTTCACCGATGTGCTTTCTCCAGCCATCTTCTCAACTGATTCCTCAAACCAATGTGGAAACAAACGGAGTTAGATAAAATAACTAGATAAACAGGATCTTTACCTCCACGCGAAACCCTCGAAGAGTTTCCGAAGCAATCTACTCCACCAATGATTAATTGAGCACTTCACGCGCTGTTCTGAGATCGACACCGATCCCATTAACAGACCCAACTCTGATCCGAGATCGACACACGATCTCCGCCAATCAGCAACAGATGCTCTTGAATCAACAGATGATCTCACGACGAACCTGGGATGCTCTGATACCACTTGTTGTGCCCCCGACACCACTCGTTGTGTGTAGCGGTTCGCGGAAGAGGAGACACAAAACCACCACCAAATCTTGAGGAATCTGCCCAACTGGCGGAGACTCGATGCAGCCGGAGAAACAACCAACACAGCTAGAACAACAACCATAGAGAAAAGCAATGACCGCACAAATTTAACGAGGTTCAGCAACGTGCCTACGTCCTCGGGGCAAGGGAGAGAGATCTTATTGATTCAACAATCAATACAACTATTACAAGAGAGAAGTAAGGAGATTTCTATTAGATTCAATACATGAGGCCTCTAGCCTCTATTTATAGTCACAGAGTCCCTGAATTTATGAAAACCCAGGTTGGATTAATCCCATCCAGAAAAGGAATTCGAATCCTAAAAGGACAGTCCAGCCGCGTCTGTTGTCGACCGGCCGGTCGACCGACCCATGCTCACGGTCGACAGGCCCGGTCGACCGCGCCAATCCGAGAGCGAGGCCACTTCAGTCGGTCGACCGGGGCCGGTCGACCGCTCTTTTCTGTGCACGCTGTGTGCACGCCAGTCGACCGGGCCCGGTCGACCGGCTCCTCCACCGGTCGACCCGGAGGTCGACCGGGAGCATAACTGGCCTGCTCCATGCGCCGTTTCTTTCTCCTTTGTCGTCCGATCTCTGTGCTACCTTCTTCCATCTCTTCTATCTCCTCTCTCCCACAATTTGGTGGCTCTTCATCCGCGGCGATCTTCTATCAATGGTGGGTTTGATCTCCACCATCCTTCTTTTCTTCTTTTTTTTACGTGGTTGTGTTGGTATTGTGGAGGGGGTGTGTGTATGTATGTGTAGTTGTTGTGTTAGACTAAGGGGGAGAGGGGAGAGGGGAGAGGGGAGAGGGGAGAGGGGAGGGCAACGGGGAGAGGTGGTAGAGGGGGGAGGGGAGAGGACGGTCTTAGATTGGGACCAGAGAGCAATTGCTAATCAAATTTGTTGATAGAAACTTAGGTTATTAATTAATTAGCACGTGAACTAATAAATCTTTGTTAGGGTTACAAAGAGTCTCATAATGAAGGACTTGGGGCTTCATCCTAAAAGACTAGCCTGTTAGGTGGAGTTGCCCAAATCCTTATAAACCCAAGACCATCTCCACGTCTAGCCGATGTGGGACTATTTGTTCGACCCAAATTCCAACAATCCCCTCGAATAAAGAGTCTCCCTGCAAGCTCAACTATCTTCACACCGGAAGATCAAATGCTCCATTGAGATCCAACTCTTCACTGCGTTGGTAGACGGCACGCCTTATATGAAGTACCAACTGCAGTCGGTCACTCCTCTACACCGCGTGGGAGGCAGCACGCCCATTGCAAAGGAGCACCACTGTCAAATTTCTTGAGAGCCAAACATTAGCTTTACAGGGGCCTATGCGCCTTTTTGCGCCAGTGGGGTGGCCAAGCCCATTGCGCCTTTGTGCCATTGGGGGATCTACATCGTCGAACCTCACCCACACACACGACTGAGTTCGGGGCATAGCTCTGATACCACTTGAAGGACTCGGGACACCATCCCAAAGACTAGCATGTTAGGTGGAGTTGCCCAAATCCTTATAAAACCAAGACCATCCCCACGTCTAGCCGATGTGGGACTATTTGTTCGAACCAAATCCCAACACATAATGACTCATCCCCTTTAGTTACTAAGAGAGAGTTAGAGAGACAGAGAGATAGAGGGGTTACCAAACCTTATCAACTTGGAAAAAGAGAAGCAAAAGTGATATCATAAAACAACAATAGAATGATGTTGATATATCATACAATGGAATCATGTTCTTTAAGAAAACAAGTCTCCATGCCTTTTCAATCCAAAATGCACAAGGAGAGACCCCCCCCCATAATATATTTATGTACCTAAATAAGAGTTAAGCATCAAGAAACAAAATTGTTTTTCATTAAACAAAAGCATAACATGTCTCATTAGGACTAAACATTATCTTCATCTTATTAAAATCAAAGCTCCTAGGCCCTGTTCTGTCCTTATACCATCTCAACATCATTTGCCACTTGATATGTCTTTTCGTGTGTTTGTGTGTCATGCTTGATATTTGTGCACAAAAAATTACTCTTTACATGATAAATTCAATATTTTGTTTTTGTTGTCCAGACTAATTAGGTAAAGATGGATCAAAAATGATGAATGCTAATAGGTTAAGTATCGAATATTGGAATGATGTAGAGGAGTTTATTAAGTTTATTGTTGAGCATGCCAATGGAGCTAATCGTATTATTAAGTGTCCGTACATAAGTGATTAGTCTCTAATTTTGCATAATTTTCATCACATTCTCATATTTATTTAATAATAAATTCTGCTAATAATACCTTCCTTTCTTGATTCTAGGTCCATGGTGTGCAATGAAGAAGAAGACCCTAATGTTGGCCCAAAAGGTTACACTCTCCATTTGTTTAGAGTTTTGATGATAACAAAACAAATAAGAGCTATTTGGTACTAATTAGTTTGTTTAAGATAAGTTTCAGGTTAGTACCATATTTGGAGGCCATTGCTTAGCTATTGCAAAAATTTCTAGGTCATGAAGCAAAGAAGAGCAAAGAGCTTTTTGCACATCAAGGGAGGAACATAGAAGAGAAGGCTCTAGCAAGGCATCGCATGGCTCAAGACTTCAAGATTGCTCAAGATAATTTATTAGATTTGTTTTCTTTTAGTTTAGAGTTTTGTTAAAGAATAGTGAATAGGTTTGAAGCTCTATCACACACGTTTTTGCGCACATCTTGTTTCCAAACATATTTCCTATAACATGTACAAAAATAGTTTGTATACAATCTTCAACCTACAAACTTACTTTGATTTACCTATTCATGTGTTTTAAGTTTTGTGTTTTAACAAAACTTATTTTTAGAATTAATGACAAAAACTATGATATATATATGTTTCATGTATATAGGATTATATCCATATACATCATGCTTCAAAATGTTTAATATCATGTTTTTGTATTTGGAAGAGTTTTGGACAAAACGTATTTTCTATTCAAAATTCAAGTTTTAGAAAATACAGTTTTTGGTTTTTGGTAAAAAATGATAAGAGACAAAAATAGTTCATATTGATTGATATTTGAGCTAAACTTTTTACCACATGTTTATATATCAATGCAAAATGATAAAATTATTTTTGGTGATTTTTAGGAATGTTAAAAGATTTTTCAAAATATTTTAAAACTATTTTTCTGACCCAGTTTTCTGTTCCAGACTTCATCCAGTCGACTAGTCTTCTGACAAGTCGACTTGGCTACAGGTCGGTCAACCGACGTGCATAAATCTGTGCACGTTTGGCAGACTTTGGACGGTCGACCGTCCCGGTCGACCGGGTCTGAGAGCAGAGCTCTCTGTTTGTTTGGGTCGACCGGCCGGTCGACCGTAGCCTGCAACGGCTATTTTCTTTGAACTAGCGGTCGACCGGGCTAGCCGTTTGAACAGTAACGGCTAGTTTTCTGAGCTGGTTTATTTTTGTCCTTTTCTCACTTAATTATGTTTAAGTGACATGTTTTGGTTCAAATACTTTCTGATTAGCCTTAAATATGTTTTATCTCCTAACCCTAGCCCTCTCCTATAAATGGGGTGTTTAGGGAGAGGTTGGTTACTAGAAAAATTCTCAAAATTTTCAAAAGTTTAAGGCATTCAAAAAGACTTGGTTTCTTGGTTTTTGTGCTGAAATTCTCTCTCATTTTCTGTAGTGCTTTCAAGAACTCTCTGATTTCTTTTTCTTTTCTCTTACACACAAGAGTTTCATTCCTACTCATTATTCTCTAAGGATCTTTGTAAGGGAAGAGAATTTTGCAAGAGAGAGTTTGTGGTCTTTTGACTACTCAGAGATTGCTTGTACTTGAGATTGTGGATTTGGGTACTCCGGTGTATTTGTGACATCTTTGTGATTGTGTGTAGGCTGTCAAAAAAAATCACTAAAAGACAAGCCATTAAAAAGCAGAACCTCAGCATCAAGGCGCGAGGGCCCAAAGCCCGCGTCAAAGTATCAAGGCGCGTGGGCTCGACACCCGCGTCTCAGCATCAAGGCGGTGGGCTCGACACCCGCGTCTCAGCATCAAGGCGCGTGGGCTCGACCCGCGTCTCAACATCAAGGCGCGTGGGCTCGACACCCGCGTCTCAACATCAAGGCGCGTGGGCTCGACACCCGCGTCACAGTATCAAGGCGCGTGGGTTGAAACCCGCGCCCCGGTTATAACCGCCCTGGTTATGGGGCCAGTCGCCGCCCACATAGCGGAGAGGTCAGCCCCTCATTGTGGAGCACTTTTAGGGGGCACGTTCACCCCTGGAGCCTCTATAAATAGCCCCGTCGCTATGAAGATAGGGTGAATTTTTGGGAGGAGAAAAAGAAGGGTGGATTTTTTTTGGGAGGAGAAAAAGAGCTCTGAGAGAAAGAAAGAGAGTAAAGCCCTTCAAAGAACTTGCTGTGCTCAAGTTGTCCTTTGCCTACCTTCTCTTTGAGAGTTTTGGTAGGCAGAGCTGAGTTATTCCTTCTACCAGCCAAAGAGAAGATCCCTGGCGATCCCGACGGTCATCCGGTCAACGGAGAACAAGATTCACTCTCCACCGCTACTTGAAGAACCCAGCACTAAACAAAGGGGAGATTCAGGACTCAACATCTTCCTCCTTTGTAGTCGGAGCAGTAGTCCGTTGTAATCTTTCAACTGATTCAAGGAAACTTTACTTCGAATTCTTCTACTCCGTACCAAACAAGAGATGGCGACTCCGCTGGGGACTACATTTGTCACTGATGAGCAAATCGTGGCGCAAGATGACGTCCTTCGTAAGGGAAAGATGGTCGAATCGCTCGTTGTCGAGTTCGACCAGGCAAAGTACGAAGAGTTTCTCTCTTCCGGCTCCAAGAGCCCCATGACCCGCGTCTGCCGCAGGGTCTCGACGGGGAATGGCCCCGAAGCCCGATCCGAGGCTCTCTCGGGCGCTACTGCTGCCAATTGTGCCAAGCAAGATACCACGCGCGAACGCCTCTCAGAAGGCCCGCGTGATCTCTGGCACAACTGCCGCTGCGATCAACCGCGCAGCATGGAACACACGCGCCAGCGTCTCTCAGGAGACCCGCGTGGTCAAAATCCCCGGTGTCCAGCATCAGGTCGTCGTCGGTCACTCTCCACTCCACGACGTAACCGAAATGCTGAGCGTCGACAGAGGAGACGTACGCGTCAGCTACAAGTTGGAACCTCTGGTTGTCCAGCTGAGGCTGGACGCGACGTACAATCTGGCGCCTTGCCCGCACCACGTTCAGCACGTGAAGTCCGCGTTTGGCGGCCCAAACGCGAGACTCTCAAGCTAGGTCCTCTGAAGACCAACTCACCAAACGCCAAGGTGAAGCCTCTGCGCCTCATCAAGCGCGAGAGACGCGCGCCCATAGGCAGGGGGCCCAACAGCCCATCCTCTCTCAAACGTCTCTGCCCCGACGCACTGAGCGGCAGCGCGGGTAATCGCGTCTCGTCCCAACAGAGACGCCAGACGCGCGTCTTACAGCCGTGGCGCGAAAATCGCGTCCCTGAAACCCGCGTCCAGGCTGTACAGCACATGGATGCCTCCCGTCTTCGACGTTGCGAGGTTAATCTCTTCGACCCCCCCTCCCGTGGATCTGAGGGATTACTTGACGAAGAAAAGAAGTGCCAATCAGGTCACTTCATCATGTTGCTGCCAACGGCTCATCTCTATGATCTCCGAGTGCCGTTGTGGTTCAGGTGTGCACCAGCAGTCTTTAGTTAGACAGCTGACCCTGATTCCCCCGTCAGCCAGAAGAAGGCGCTCCCACAGAAGGAGGACCTTCTCTGACATTGAGTACCCGGAGCTCACTGCGAATATGACAAGCAGGAGCAAGGGAAAACAACCTGCAGTCAGCTCGGATGAGTCTGACTCTGAACCGGAAGGAGTGTATCGACACACTTGCACCCGGACTGGGGCCATTCCCCCGATTGATTATAATGCCTTAGCCCATGGCATTAAAGTGAATGATTCTCACTCCGTCGTAGCGGAATCTCGGGCTTCAAACTCTTCTGAGAAGGAGACCTCCGCCTACATGATAAGCACTCCTGAGGAAACGGCCAGACGTTTAGAGCAAATCCAGAAGGCGCAAATGGATATGATTCTTTCTCAGCAGGAATCTATCGACTCCCTCAAGCAGATGCTTGCACAGTTGCTCGAGGACAGGAAGAAATCTCCTCCTAAAAAGACGAAGGGCAAAGGGAAAAAGGGAGAAAGCTCATCTTCCGAACCTTCTGAGGAGAGGCCGCGATCTACTTCTAGTTCGTCCAAATCCTCGTCGCAAGTAAAGGGTGACCAAGACCAGGGAAAGGCTCATGCTAAAAGAATGAGTCAATTGGAGCAACGCCTCGAGGTCCTTACCAACCGTGAAGGCCTCCAAGAAGCTGGAGTGGTCCGGCCTATCCTGCTGAATGGGACTTGGTTCTGTACCCGTCCAAGTTTAAGGCTCCAACCCTTCAAGCATTCGATGGGAAAGGGTCACCCAACCAACACATCTACTACTTTAAATCCCAAACAGGGATGTAGTAGACAACGATGCCATCTTGGCACGACTGTTCATTGGCACCCTGAAAGGGCTCGCCTTTGAATGGTTTATGAAACTCCCAGAAGGCTCCATCAAGAACTGGGGCGATTTGGAGAAGCTATTTCTAACGCGCTTCTTCGAAGACGACTCGGAAGTCACAATGCCCACCCTTTTGGCTACCAAACAGCGAAAGGGAGAGTCCGTCAAATCTTTCGTGGAAAGATTTCGAAATGTGGCACTCCGATGTCCAAGCGGCATGACCCAGGCTACCCTGGTGGAAACATGCCGCCACAATCTCCAAACCTCACTCCTTGCTCAAATAGGAGTTGCTAAAAGCCGCACCTGGAAGCAGCTGGTCCAACAAGGTGAACAGGCTGAGGAGATTGTCGCCCGCGTCAGGGCAGAAGAAGGGAAGCCACGGCCAGAGAGGTCAACCAGGCGTGCGCCAGACACATCCCTCCAGACAAAGCGGAAGGATAATTTGGCAACAGAGACCAAATCTCCCGCCAAACCTCAACCGGTCAAGGCGAGTGGCTCTTCGAGCCAGCCACGCGCCAACAAGCAGTATTCTTTCAAGGAGGAACATGTCGATTTGCTCTTTAAACTACTCAACAAGAGCAATAGACTGAAGCTCCCTGAAGCCAGGCGCCCTGGAGAAAAGTCGGTAAAACCGATAATCCCAATTACTGCTTATACCACAGAATGTTGGGACACCCCACCAAAGGCTGCTACGTCTTCAAGGATATCCTTCAGGCCCTGATTGACGCGGAGGTATTAAAACTCCGACCAGAGCAGAAGAAGGTGACGGCTAACATGACGTCAGTTCTCCAGTTCGGAAGACAACCCCCAACGCCTTCGGGGGTGGTCCCTGTTCCGAAAGGAGAGCTAAGAGTGGTCAATACGGATCCTCATCAGCAGCAAGAGAAAGGCTTGGTACCCGTCCCTACACCTCAAGGGGAAATCATGTGGGTCTACCCTTACCTTGTCAATGAACAGCAATGGACTACTGTGATCAACAGGAAATCCAAAGGCAAGGCAAAGGCTTCATCCTGCAATGTGGTGTGTGCCTCCTCTCGAGAAGCCGAGACTAATGTTCCCTCGTTAACCGACTCAGAGGAGGAAACAATAATCTTGGCCGCAGAGCCCAACCAACCGATGGCGGGAACCCGTTCGGGACAGCCGTACTTGAAGCAGTATGGCGAGATGGCGGTAGCCCCTCCACAACCAGCTGCAGAACCGACCAAGCCCTCCACAAAATAACCTGTGGAGAAACAGAAAGAAACTTGGTTTTCTTGAGTTCTTTCGAAAGGTATGGCGGAAGGATCCACGACACCTTACCGCTTTGATGTCTTGGCTCAACTAGCCAACATCCGGCACGGATTACCTTGTATGAGCTTCTTAGGCTGTCAAAGTCAACCAGAGAAGCTCTACAAGAGGCTCTGGCAAACGCTGAGGTCTTCATGACCCAGGTGCCAAAGGAGAAAGATGTAGAGAATTGTCTACACATCTCCCAGAATGCCCCCTGCATCACCTTCACGGCAGAGGATATGCAGGTTAAAGGGAAGCATGATCGACCCCTGTACTTCACAGGGTATATTGGATCATCTGAAGTGAACCGCATTCAGGTAGATCCAAGGTCCGCATTGAGCATCATGCCTCGCCGGGTCATGCAACATTTGGGTATTCCTACTCATCGTTTGAGCCCTACCCAGACAACTATCTACGGGTTCAATACTAACAGGACCCGTCCGATGGGGAAGATTAAGCTCAAGTGCCAGATTGGAAGTTTAAAGTCGGAAGTAACATGCTACATCATTGATGCCGACATTTCCTACAACCTATTGCTGGGACGGCTGTGGATTCACCGCAACTCCATCGTTCCCTCTACTCTCCATCAAGTCATGAAATACATTGACGAGAATGGAAAGGTGCAGACGTTGATTGCCGAAAGGCATCCATTCAAAGGGGTCGAGAATTATTTCACAGACTCCTTACTGTACCAAGATCCCGGGGAGACGGATGAAGTCCCGCCACCGGAAGAACCAGACTCTGGCAATGAAGCCGATACTGAGCTGGAGGAAGATGAGTGTGTGTGGGAGCTAGATCCACCTGTAAAGAGCATTGATAAGCTCGATGTTGATAATACCAACGACGATGTAGGCGGTTGGTACATTAATGAAGAATTAGATTTAGCGTATTTTTCTGTGTGTGCTTCTGATTCAATACCGTCAGATACTAGCACTGATGTAGATGATGACCTCTGGTCGGCAATGGATGCTTTGACATTGTTGCATGTACCAATAAAATCATCCTTCGGGACATACCAAGATAATGGTAATGCGCAAGAATCTATATTTATGGTTCCAGCCAGACGGAAAGGCCAAAAATCAATTCTTTTTGGGCGAATCTCGTCTGAACCAATGCCCCGCGAAGAATCAGAAGGTGAGCTGGAATCCCCCCATTTCGGTCATTATGAACCAAAAGCGCTCAAAATGATGAAGTGCATGGGATACGATCTAACCAACAGACTCGGGTTGAACTTCGGCAAAGGAAGGAGAACGTTACTTCGATCCTTTGTGCCAAAAGGGAAAGCCCCCGATTATTATCATCGGACGCGCCGGGGGTTGGGCTATGTATCAACTCCGATCCCATCAGCCTCTGATTCTGGAGGGCCATCAGGTCATAATTACTCTTCAGGCACGTCATCATGGGAGTCGGATGTCAGTGTCGGCAACATCTTCAGAGAACTTTCAGTGAACATGGTTTCAACAAACCACCTGGAAGACGGAGATGAAGAAATGATCCAGTCTGATACAGATCCTTGGATCAAATATTTAAATACTCTCTGGGATACCCGCTTTGAATAGCGCGAGCCACCCACAGAAGACAAGGTTGTTCAAGTCAATCTAGGAAATGAGGTCAATCCTAAGCCCATCTTCATAAGTGACGGCCTGTCACCTTCGGAGAAGAAGGATCTAATATCTCTTGTACAAGAGTATATAGACGTCTTCGCCTGGAATTACGAGGACATGCCTGGACTTGATCCTCAAGTGGCTATGCACCGCCTCAACATCAATCGGACGCAAAACCTGTCAAACAACAGCAGCGACGGTTCCGTCCAGAGATAACGGAGGCAATTCAATCAGAAGTCAGAAAACTTATTGATTCTGGCTTCATCAGGGAAGAACAACATCCCGACTGGGTAGCCAACATTGTCCCAGTTGCCAAGAAGAACGGGAAGATCCAGATCTGCATCGACTTCCGTGATCTAAACGAGGCTTGCCCCAAAGACGAATTCCCACTGCCAATCACAGATGTCATGATTGACAATACTTGTGGATTCGAACGAATGTCCTTCATGGATGGATTCTCAGGATACAATCAAATTAAAATGTATCCTGATGACGAAAAGCATACCTCCTTCAGGACACCTCTAGGGGTATATTGCTACACCGTCATGCCCTTCGGACTGAAGAACGCAGGGGCAACATATCAAAGGGCCATGAATTGCATTTTCCATCAGCAAATACGCAAAATGGTGGAATGCTATGTTGACGACATCGCGGTAAAAAGCCGCACTAAAGATGATCACATAGCTGACCTGAAGGTGGTTTTTGACATCATGCGAGCTCATCAGTTGAAGATGAATCCCACCAAGTCCTTCCTGGGGGTGGCCAGTGGCAAATTCCTAGGATTTGTTGTAACCTCCACGGGAATTCATCTGGACTCGGAAAAGGTTCGCGCTATTCGGGAGATGCAACCTCCGAGAAATCTCAAGGAACTCAGGGGATTGCAAGGACGATTGGCGTACATCCGTAGGTTCATCTTAAACCTCTCTGGAAGATGCCAACCCTTCACTAAGCTAATGAAGAAGGGTGTCTCGTTCATTTGGGACGACGCTTGTCAACAAGCATTTGAGGAAATCAAGCAATACCTCACCCAACCACCAGTCCTTGCAGCTCTGATATCCGGAAAACCTTTCCTGGTATACGTCCGGGCAATGGATCATTCTTTGGGAGCTCTACTAGCTCAGCATGATGATCATGGACGAGAGCAAGCGATCTACTATCTGAGTAGAACAATGATCGGAGTCGAACATCGATACAACCCGATCGAGAAGGAATGTTTGGCACTGGTGTTCGCCATTCAGAAAATGCGATACTACCTGGCGGGCCAAACCATAAATGTCATATCAAAAGTCAACCCCTTGAGGTTACTCATGACAAAACCTTCATCGCTAAATGGCCGACTGGCAACATGGGCCATATTGTTATCTCAATATGAAATGCACTTTCTACCACAGAAGGCCATTAAAGGACAAGCGGTGGCGGATTTTCTGGCTGAGCATCCAGATCGAGGGCAACCAAACTTTACGACGATCACCCAGATGAGGTCGCTGAAGCCTGCCTAACTCAGACATCGTTCGAAAGTCAAGTGTGGCAACTCTTCTTTGACGGTGCATCCAGAACAAGCCCAAAAGGACACATTGTAGCAGGAGTAGGAGTAGTACTCGTCTCGCCACAGAACTATGTGATTCCTTGAGCTGTCTCGCTAACTGAGCCTTGCTCCAACAATGTAGCAGAATACAACGCTCTTTTGATTGGGATGCAGCTCGCCGATGAGATTGGCGTTAAAAATCTCGAGGCATACGGTGACTCCAAACTCATTGTTAGCCAAGTTCGCGGGGAGTACGAAGTCAGACATGAAGACCTAGTACCCTACTACAATGCAACTATCCACATGGCCGAGAGGCTCACAAACTTCTACATTGACCATGTACCGCGCAGGCAAAATGCGCATGCAGATGCACTGGCGTCCCTCGCGGCCTCCTTAGCTCTTCCAGCTGGAGCAATGGAGAAGGTATTCATCTACAGCCACGACCTGTATTGCCTGAGAACTCCCCTCGAAGACTATCAGGAGTCAAAGGGAGAGTATCAAGACAAAGAAGCGCTGGAATTGTCAACCGGGCCAGAGCTTAAAGACTGGCGATTCCCCTATATCGACTATGTCTTGTATGACATCCTGCCTGAGGACGCCAAGGAAGCGGCTGCCATTCGAAGGAAAGCCCCTAAATTTTACTACAATGCGATTGCACGAACATTGTATCGTCGATCGCATGACGGGGTCTTGCTCCGGTACCTCTCACCAAAGGAGGCCCAAGAGGTACTGAAAGAAGCCCATGATGGTATGTGTAGAGCTCACCAACCTGGCCCAAAACTGGCACATCGACTCCAAAGATTGGGTTACTACTGGCCTAAGATGATTGCCGATGCCATCACTTATGCCAAAAGATATCACGCCTGCCAAGTGCACGGCGATTTCATCCATCAAGCACCAGAGTACCTCCACTCCACGACCTCTACCTGGCCATTTGAAATGTGGGGGATGGATGTGGTTGGTCCTATCAGCCCACCATCATCAAAGGGACATCGGTTTATTTTGACAATAACCAATTATTTCTCTAAATGGGCCGAAGCTATTCCTCTGAAGGAGGTAAAATCGTCTGATGTGATCAAGTTCGTGAAACATCATGTTATTTACCGTTTCGGTGTACCTCAGCGAATTGTCCATGACAATAGACCCCAGTTCATCAGCCAGGCTTTCCAAAGATTCTGTGCCAAGTTCAGAATCCAGAGTGTGTCCTCAACGGCATACTACCCCGCTGCTAACGGCCTCGCAGAAGCTTTCAACAAGACCATCGGCAAGCTTCTCAAGAAATTCGTCTCAAAAAGTCAACGTGATTGGGACGATAAGCTGGGTGAATGCTTATGGGCCTACCGCACAACTGTGCGAACCCCGACTAAAGCTACGCCATTTTCTTTGGTATATGGGTGTGAAGCCGTGCTTCCACTGGAAATCCAAATTTCATCTCTACGCGTTGCCTTGACAGCGGAGATGACAACAGAGGAGAAGCATCGACAGCGACTCCAAGAATTGGAGGCCTTAGACGATAAGCGTTTGCAGGCCCAACAACAAATCGAGCTTTACCAAGCTCGAATTACCAAAGCCTTCAACAAAAAAGTTAAAGTGCGAACTTTCAAGAAAGGCGATCTTGTCTTAGCCGTCAGAAGACCCATGGTGATGACGCACAAGACAAAAGGAAAATTCCAACCCAAATGGGAAGGACCGTTTGTGGTAGAGTCAGTCTACTCGAATGGATCATATCGCCTCATAACCTCGAATGGCGATACACTCATGATGCCTATCAATGGCAGGTTCTTGAAGAAATACTATCCTTAAATGGTATTCTTCCGCTGATCAAATTCAAAATTACACCTCTGATCAAAACAAGAAGAGTTTCTTCATTAATATCCAACGCCTCCGGCGGCTAGGGATAGAGGAAAATGTTGGCTTCTAAGCCCAACATAAGTCTTCGACAACTCATCATACTGAGGGGAATAGCATGGCTAGCCCAACTCAAACGGTAGTTGGTAAAGGCATATCAAACCCGTTGATAGCTGAGGGTTTGCTAAAATCCTAAGTGGACTCAACTCCACCCTCCCCTCCAAAATCCCTTACCAATTCTCATCCACAGAATGGTAGGTCTACAAAATACAGTTGTTGCCAAATTAACACTATACCTCTGGCACTTCAAACTCCACCTGTTCATTCTTATCAATAGAATGACAGGTCCTCAAATTGCTCATATCGCAAATCAAGTTTCTGTCAAGTTAATATCACACCTCTGACAAATTACTGTTAAGTTAACATTACACTTCTAAACCGTAAACCAAGCTTCTGCCAAGTTAATACCACACCTCTGACAGTCACTTTCCTTCAGACTTCCGTGTTGAAGCTGAAACGAACGATGCTAAGTTAACATTACACCTCTAGCATCTAAGTCATTACTAAGTTCAACAATACACCTATGGCCATGACTTTTCCTCGACTTCCTTATCCAAGCCGAGATGACCAATGCTAAGTTCCATATTACACCTCTAGCATTACCCTCACTGTCAAGTTAAACATCACACCTATGTCAGTGACACTCTCAAGTTTCCCAAACAAAGCTGAAATGCTTCTGAGTCAAGTTAATATCACACCTCTGATTCACATTCTTGTCGAGTTAACATCACACTTCTGGCAAGACAACTTTCAACCCGTTAAGTTAATATCACACCTCTAACGGTAAAGATTTTCCTAGATTCCCTGCGAGTCTAGTCTCACTTGTTATTCTCTTCAACAGAATAACAAGTCTACCTAAACACATTGTTAGGATAATACTACACCATTAACAGTGTTTTCCTTCAAATCCCCAGCTGAGCTTAATCAAGTGAATCCTAAACCTTGATAAAGGCCCATTTTCACTGGGGGTACGAGTTTCACTTGTCATTCTCCTTTATAGGTTGACAGGTCCACCAAACATTATTTTATCCCTGTCAAGTTAATATTACACCTCTGACAATATTGTGAAAGTTCCTGAAATAGGATCTTTCCCTACAAAATTTGACTTATTAAGATTATCATCATAATTTTGATGAAGTCAAAGATCTTCTGCTTCTATGCGTCTGACTGAAGATAAAAGGTTCAAGACAATAGAATGAGGTAGAAAGAAAAATGTCACTTTTATTTATATCCAGGCATATAAAAGTGATTGGTCACTAATGTTGCATATTTAATGTCACATTTCCATACTTATTTTAGAATAAAAGCCTGCATTGTCCTAATTATTTGTTTAATTTATTTGCAGGCCCAATCCTTAAGGAGATGAAGAGAAATGAGCCCAAAAGCCCACCAGAATTCTGAATTAAATCAGAGTTAATTTGTACACATAAAATCAGGGAAAAATCAAGAGGTTGAACCGGTTGAGAAGAATCCTCTCAGAATCGATCGGTTAAAACCAAGAATCCAAGGCCATTTCGTCAGAATCTGGAGCTCAAACGAAGAAACCAACAAAGGATAAAGTCAGAAGAAACTCCCGGGATGACCGGGCCGCGTTTCCGTGGCAATCTTGGGGAGTTAGGGGGAGCGTGAACTCCCCTGACCTCCCGGGATCTTAGTTGTTGGGTTTTTGCCTATAAAAAGGCATTTTCTGTGCTGAAAGTGGACGTGAAGGCAGATTAGGATTTAGCCTAGTTTTAATTCTTTGTACTTTAGGTTTTTCTTTCTTCTTATGTAATTTGTATGTAACTTAGGGTAGAAGAAGATTCATGTAAGTAAGAGAGAGAGGCTGAAGTTGAGAGTGACACCGACGATGTACCCTCCTCCTTTCTTCCATTGTCTTGCAATTAATAAAGGTAAAAGTTCTTTTTATGTTTGTATTTTCTTTGTTAGTCTTCCTCTTCTACTTTACCTTGGTTGTTGTTGTTGAGTGTACAAGTGAATTCCAAAGCACGTATAACTAAGTTACGTGAGAGCCAGCGATAGTTCATGAAGACGTTCTCCTCTTCCAAGATCCGCATAACTTCATTCTTGCTAGGCTTGACGATATAATGTGCACGGGGACTGAGCTCGAGCTTATGATCTATGCGTTGAACGCCTCCAAAGTAAAGGTAGAACATGCAACGGTTTCCAGGTAAGTCATCACTTAACCTAGGTAAGTATTTCTACACTTTTCTCTCTTTCTTTTCTTTTACTTCTTTAGTATAGATCAACACCTCCTCAAACTCTTTCTTCTCCACTTCATTGTACATAGTCGCTTTTCATCGTTTTTCTGATTTTCCACCTTCTTCATCTCTCGTTTTCTTCTTAACTTTAACCATAACTTTCTTTTTCTTTTTCATAACATAAAACAGAGAAGAACCTTCGCTTTTATTCTTAACGATTTCAATAAAGAACCGTAAAGCTTCCATCGCAAACCGTCCTTGTGGATCACGACCCGCATAGCCACTTGCTATAGCGGAAGAATTGCGCACTTGCACATATTCTTTCTTAAGTTCTATAATCTCGTATTTTTTGTGCAGGTTGTGCCTCAATCAAATTTTGGCGCCGTTGCCGGGGAGGGTAACATGTTTTTTGAAATCTGAATTTTTTTTTGAAATTTTTTAGAACTAAACGAATTTTCTTCTCTGTTGCAGGTTACAGGGCAATAAAAGCAGGAAATTAATATTGCAGTGACATACAAGTGGCCTTGGGCCTCTGCTCCAAAAAGCAGAGACAAAGGGCCCTCTGAATTGCCGCGTTCCACGGCAAAAGCCGCGGATCCGCGGCAAGGAAGAGTTGACTACTAACAGCTTTTTGCAGGGCTGCTTAGTTTAAAAAAATTTCTAGTTTGCTGCAACTTTAATTTTTCTTATATGCCATAACATAAGCCTGCTAATAATCAACAGTAAAATATTTGTTGAAAAGATAAAAAATTTGATTAGACATTTGCATTTTAGGCACGTGTCTTTTTAATCCTTTATTTTTTACTGTTGAAGAGTGCTGGAGCAAGGTATGTTTGCATTGCATCTAGAATAGGACTATCTCTTGGTTGATTTATATCGCTTAGAGTGCATCTTATTTATCTTGTACACTTGCACAAAAACTGATCTTAAGGGCACCACCCAATAATAAGATAAGGTGGGGATTTAATCACCCTTCCTTAGCCCAAAAATCAGAATCCAAGCACTCACTAACCCAAGCCTAACTTAAAATGAGTAGACGTTGGCCCTAGGGACATCTCGGACTCAATTAGGAGATTATCCTAAGGGGGAAAGGTGTGGAACTTGACTCTTGCCAAATCAGTGTCTAGGAAAGGGATTAAGGGCCGAAAGCCTGAAGGTTGGTGGTTATTTAATTAAGGAACATCTTTTGACGGAAAACCTCCCACCAACCTTGCCCTAACCTGGCTGATTAGCTTGTGGTCAAAGTCTACATTAAACCTCCTGTGGACAGTCTAACCAGTTAGGAGTCGTCTAGGTCTAGGTCTACCCTAACTTAGGTTAGAATTTTTTCTTTCTTGTTTGTTTATTTGTGTGTTTTTCTTTCTTTTTGTTTGTATTCCATTGTGTGATATGGTTATAATAATAATTTTTCCAACTATAATAATAATCCATATTATACATCAAACTCTTTTTCGGATATTACCAACCCGGCATATCATGACTTTAACCAACCTAGTGTGCCGGATTGGTCTTATCCGAATCCATATAACCCATGTCCCCCATCGTATGACTATAATTTCCATAACGATTTCAACTCTTCACAGAGTCAGTAGGGATTCACCTACCCCGAGTCCAATTTTCAACCACACTGTCCTCCTTCTCCACCTAGTCCACACTATTTTCAAGAGTCATACTCAGTTCCACCAGTCCAAAATAGAAAACCATCAATTTTGGAACGGAGTATGCGTGAGTCCAAACAACAATCACAAATCTGTTGGACTCACAATTTCAATACCACTTCCAAAACAACTCTTCATCTTTTCAACAAGACAATGAACCCATCAACTATGAAAAGATGCTAGAAGCCATGACTCATGCTCAAAATGCTAGAAATCGTGACATAGATATGATGGTCGAATCTCTACGTTCCCACTGTCCTGATGTCACTTACCATTCTGTTAGAGCCGAAGAGTCAAGTAGTTTTGGAAATCAAGATTCCATTTCAGAACAACCATGTGAACTTACCCAAACTCCAAATGATATTGAGAGTTTGGCTAGTTTTCCTTTTCCTGAAATAGAACTTGAAAATGATTATGATCCTGAACCCCAACTTAGTGATTCAATTCTATTTCCTGATTCGATTATGACTCCGGTATCTTCACCTGACTTTAATCTTTTCCCGGAGTCAATATTGGATCCTGTACCAATTCATAAAGAAATTGAATCACCCATCTTTGAGGATCATGTTGAACTTGACCAACTTTACAATTTTAAAATCCCATGGATAATTGGCAAGTTCTCCATTTTTTGATATTGAACTCAATGAGATATGTGACCTAGATTCTCACATATGTGATCCAGTTCAACTGAATCAATCTTGACTCCCGTTTTGTTACCAAACTTGAGTAATATTTAAAGTCAGTTTTGATTCCTCCACCTATCATTCCTGAACTGGAATCACCCATATTAGGTCACATTCCATTGTTGGAAAATACATGTGGACTAGAGTTTCAACTTCTTGACTTGGACCCAATTTCTGAACCTATTTCGACTCCTGAACCTTTACTTGACTTAAGTCACCTTCCTGAGTCGGTATTAGTTCCTGTCCTTCTTGAGTCCAAGTCAACTGTTCTATCATTTCATACTCCATTTTGGGACGAGGTGGTTGACAAATTTGACTCCGAAATTAGTTATGGAATATGGAAATTAGATGGGGTCAAATATTTAATAAAAATCCTTCATGGATATATCTTTTTAATGGGTTATATTAAAGATAGTGATGGTGGGTTCCTCCGAGACCCAAGAAAAGTTGATTGGGCCATGTTTCGTGGACCAATCAGACCACCACCGGAACCACCACCTTAAGGTAACCATTTTCCTTCCTTTCTTCTTTTCATGCATCTATGCATTAATTCATACATTGAGGACAATGCATGAGATAGGTGTGGGGAGGGTCTAACATAACTTTTCTTTTTCTTTAAAATTAAAAAAAATTAACATTTTCTTTACTTTTAAAAAACTTTTTGAAAAATAGAAACAATATTTTGACTTATTTTTGTAAGAAATTAAGTTAATCTTAAGGAATAGAAAATCCAAATTAGGATTTCTTATACTTGGTCAAAATAAGATTATTTGTTTGATTTTTAGAGTTAGGAAGATAATTTGTCAAAGTAATTTGGTCTTGATCTTTACCTTGATGAAATATACACACTTCATACACTTGCACACTTAGGGTTCAAAAACAAAAATTCTTATGCCTTATAAAATATATATATATATATATATAAACAAATCTAATTATTGATTAGCTAGGTGCTTTGGCCTAAGAAAGCCTTAGTATTTATGCAAAAGATAATTAGATGAGTTTGAAAAATAAAAGAAAAAAACAAGTCTAATTATTGATTAGCTAGGTGCTTTGGCCTAAGCAAGCCTTAGTATTTATGCGAAAGACGATTAGATAAGTCTGAAAAGAAAGATCCTCTGATTAAGCTGGGTATTTGTGCCTAATAAAGCATAAGTATTCACGCCTAAAAGGGGTACATCATATAATAAAATCCTTAGTTTTGTGGCCTTGTTTGCTCGAGTCTTAAGTCCTAGGGGTATCTTCTCACCTGGTGCCCTAAGACTGTCTGGTTTGAGAGTCATCGATTAAAGGCTCGTTACATGGGCAGATTAGAAAGCCTAAACTAAGGAATAATACCACTAAAATATATATATATATATACACACACACACAAATAAAATAAGGCATAAGAGTTAGAGTTAATGAGCCTTAGTCAAAATTTTCACAGTCACAAGGTGCATATGACTTAGGGTAAAGTAATAGACTAGATGAGAAGTACAATTTGACTCTTACTTTAATTGATAACAAATTTTTGAATAGAGACTAAGTTTAGGAATGAAAAATTCGGCTTTCCTATAACTTATAGATTGCTTAGATCTTACAATCATATTTCAAATATTTTTCTCTTTCAAAATGCTTTTCGAAAATACTAACTCTTTATTTCTCTTTATTTATGGATTTTGTGGGTGCAATCTGCTGAAAACCCTCACGAGACAAAACTCGTCCTAGGGGGAACCTAGAGGTTTAACGGCTTGTTGCACATGCTCAGTGCAATCGCGCGACCTGCGAAAGTGGTCTAATAATCTCTAGTATAGTTAGTTGTTTTGCTCGAGGACGAGCAAAAGATAGGTATGGGGGTGTGATTGGTCACTAATGTTGCATATTTAATGTCAATTTCCATACTTATTTTAGAATAAAAGCCTGCATTGTCCTAATTATTTGTTTAATTTATTTGCAGGCCCAATCCTAAGGATATGAAGAGAAATGAGCCAAAAGCCCACCAGAATTCTGAATTAAATCAGAGTTAATTCGTACACATAAAATCAGGAAAAAATCAAGAGGTTGAACCGGTGAGAAGAATCCTCTCAGAATCGATCGGTAAAGCCAAGAATCCAAGGCCATTTCGTCAGAATCTGGAGCTCAAACGAAGAAGAAACCAACAAAGGATAAAGTCAGAAGAAACTCCCGGGATGACCCACCAACAGGGTGTGGCCATCTGGCCACACCCCTTGCCGCGGAAACGCGGCTTGGGCCGTGTTTTCGGCAATCTTGGGAGTTAGGGGGAGCGTGAACTCCCCGAACCTCCCCGGGATCTTAGTTGTTGGGTTTTGGCTATAAAAGGCATTTTCTGTGCTGAAAGTGGACATGAAGGCAGATTAGGATTTAGCCTAGTTTTAATTCTTTGTACTTTAGGTTTCTTTCTTCTTATGTAATTTGTATGTAACTTAGGGTAGAAGAAGATTCATGTAAGTAAGAGAGAGAGGCTGAAGTTGAGAGTGACACCGACGATGTACCCTCCTCCTTTCTTCCATTGTCTCTGCAATTAATAAAGGTAAAAGTTCTTTTTATGTTTGTATTTTCTTTTGTTTAGTCTTCCTCTTCTACTTTACCTTGGTTGTTGTTGTTGAGTGTACAAGTGAATTCCAAAGCACGTATAACTAAGCTACGTGAGAGCCAGCGATAGTTCATGAAGACGTTCTCCTCTTCCAAGATCCGCATCACTTCGTTCTTGCTAGGCTTGACGATATAATGTGCACGGGGACTGAGCTTGAGCTTATGATCTATGCGTTGAACGCCTCCAAAGCAAAGCTAGAACATGCAACGGTTTCCAGGTAAGTCATCTCAACCTAGGTAAGTATTTCTACACTTTTCTCTCTTTCGTTTCTTTTACTTCTTTAGTATAGATCAACACCTCCTCAAACTCTTTCTTCTCCACTTCATTGTACATAGTCGCTTTTTATCGTTTTCTGATTTTTCACCTTCTTCATCTCTCGCTTTCTTCTTAACTTTAACCATTAACTTTCTTTTTCTTTTCATAACATAAAACAGAGAAGAACCTTCGCTTTTATTCTTAACGATTTCAATAAAGAACCGTAAAGCTTCCATCGCAAACCCTCCTTGTGGATCACGACCCGCATAGCCACTTGCTATAGCGGAAGAATTGAGCACTTGCACATATTCTTTCTTAAGTTCTATAATCTCGTATTTTTTGTGCAGGTTTAGCTTCAATCAGAAAGTGATACAAAACGCTCTCTTATACAATAAGATTGAGTGTTACAATTAAGGAGTACAAAGAAGTCCCTCTCTCTCTCTCTCTCTCTCAGAGGCCGTACTCACTCCTTGAAGCCGCATCTGATTCCAAGTGCACGATGTTTGGAAAAGCGCCAAACTGTGGTGACAATAGAAGCTGGCCGCACCACGATGCATGATGTAAACATCGAAAGAGCCCTAGCTGACTAAGCTAAGAGCAATGGTGTTCTTGAGGTCCGGTGGCAGCAGAAAGCCCTGCAACCCTTCATTCATGAGCATCTCTTTCGCCAGAAGGCCATCCAACAAACATGGAGTGTCCTCGATGTCACTTCTGGGGTGAGAGAGGAAGGGGATGCTATCTGCAACTATATCCACCGTAACCCCCTCGCCGCCATACCCACTGTGACCGTGACCAGCCCGCAAGCATGAGGGTGCGTCACGTTCAAAGAGATCTTGACGAGGGTTAAGTCCCGTCAGGGATCGTGATTTTTTCCTTGTGGACGACGGAGAGACTATGATTCTTCCCTTGTGGACGAACATCGAACAAGTTCGCTGGCCGATATATTCTCCCACGGGCCCAGCAAACGTGAAAAAGGACGATCAAGCCTACTTGCAAGGAATAAACAAAGGAATCAGAACATCTGGAACTTAGTACACTTCAACAGAGAAAACTAAGTCACAGACGCAGCTATTGCCGAAGACTACAGACGCGGGAATGACCCACGCAGTGAGCCAAAACTTTCGTGGTGGTAGAAACAGACGCGAGTTAAAACTGTGATACACACAGGGTTCAAACGCAGTCCAATTTTCTGCATCTGCGTCTAACACACCAGGCGCGAAAAGACTCAGACGCCGAAAAAATTGCCATCTCCCTGTTGAATGAACAGGAGTTGCAAGATTCGGGTCTGAAACCTTCAACCCGAGTTGGAATTCATCCAGTCAGTGGCCTTAAAACGCGAGCTTCATGAGCAAAGCCAGCGCCAAGTGCCAAAGACTTCTGTACTCGCGTCCAGAGAAGTTCAAGTTGATGGCGCAAATTCCAAAAAAAAGGAATGCACCAACTAAGACTTCATCCAGATGGTGATATTTCTTTAAGAGATGCCAAGGTGCAAGCCTGGGTGGATTAAAAATATCATGGCAAGTCGGGACGGCATACCCGCAGAGGCCTCTATCAAGAGTTGAACTCTCTGCATTAAAACATGGACATGAAAGATGATCAAAGAGATGCTTTCTCCTGAAGAGACCAAACAGAAGCATGAAAGCTCTGGGTCATCTTCATCCACAGAGTCACTTCCATCCATGGAGATAGACCCCTGTTAGAAACTCTGAAGAAGGCGGAATTTCTCAGAGCAAATCAAAAGAAAACCATCTAAGTTTGGTTGTTAAAGGGGAGAGGGTGAGCCCTATTTATAGGCAGCCCCTGATAACTGCCATTAATGGTTCCCGTCGGCCTTAATGACCGCACGACCGTCAAAGTCCAATTGGAGTCTGACGCGTGGAACGTTGCTTCGGGAAGCGTCGCAGACGCTGGTCTCAAACCGCCAGCGCCGTTTTGCATTAAAAGGCATTAACGCCTGAGTCCAATGAGGAACCAACGCGTGGACAACTACTTCGGGAAACAACGGACGACCCGATTTCCCAATCGTCAGTGAAGACTTAAAAGATCTCATGAAATCTTTTAAGTCAGGCCGTATTTAACGCCTGGGAAGTTACATCAAGACGCAGATGAGAAAGCCGCGTCCAGGAATCTGCGTCCTTTTTTTTTTAAAAACTGAATGACGTCCACCTGCATTCCAGAGGAATGTCCGCGTGACCCAAAGTTGCGTCCTTCAGCAAACGGGGCCCCAGTGGGAAAGCACATAAAGCTGCGTCTTAAAGCTTATAACTTCAGCAGAAAAAGCCCATCGCCTTTACAAGCATCTTGGAGCTGCGTCTACAGCGCCACGTCCCTGACTGCGTTAATATTAAGGGGCGTAAGACCTCATTATCCTGAACTCTGCGTCTGGATAGAGTTAAGGATTGCAGCTAATGAACCTCACTCAAAGCCGCGTCCTTCACGTCCACTTGAACCGCGTCTTCATTAGCAAGACGGATTCGTGTTTCTCTCTGTGAATTGACGCCGCGTCTCAGCAAAAGGACTTAGTTCTGCCTAAGTTCCTATGAACTGATGACCGCGTCTCTCCCTGTGAATCAATGCCGCGTCTCGTCAAGAAGACTTGAGTCAACGCCGCGTTTCATTAAAAGAAGTTAAATTCATCTACAGCAAGGCAATAAAGATGGAACAAGAACTTCAAAGACTTTTACTATTCAAAAAAAATGGTAAAAGCAAGTACAAAACTCTTGGTGAATAGAGTGTCCTTTTTCTTTACAAAAAAAAAAAAGAAGAAGGCTACAAGTCCTGGTTCGCCAAGGAACGGATTTGCTCTCTAAGGCGATGTATCTTATGTTGACGCGCCTTCTCAGCCTCCATGAGAGCTTGGGCCCGCAGATCCGCCTCAGATAAAAATCCCTGTGCTTGTACTGGGAGGGATTCCAACTCGGATGAACGAACAGAGAGGTTTGCTTCAACTTGCGCTTAGCAGCCTCTAACTCCGCTAGCCTCTTTTCAGAGGTAGCAAGCTTCTGTTCGTTAAAAGCAATCATGGCCTCAGCCCTGGCTATAGCAGCCCGAGAGTCAAGGATAGCCTGCTTTGCAGCCTGTATGATCATGACAGATTCCTTGGACTCGACCGCTAGCCGTTGATGATCAACCTGGAAAACTTCGAGAAGACGGGTGTTATCGATTATCTTCTCCTCCACCTCCCTTCGCTCCTGCTCTTGAGCAGCAAGGAGCCTATTTAGAGTTTCCTGGGCTTCGTGGAATAAGCTGGCATCCTCCAGGGATCGAAGCTCTCTCAGGTCTTGTCCCAGCTGCTCCACCACCAGCAGACACGCCTGGGCTAGCGAAGGGCCTCGGCCAACTTGATGTTCTCGACCAAGTTTTCGGGAAACATCCGGGCGAATTCAAAGGAGCTACCCCCAGACAGGATGAAATCGATGCATGATCGCATCGAGTCAAAGAACTGCTGCACCGTCTTGCGTGTCAGGAACTCCATAGTATCATCGCCCGAGGTGCTCCCCGACCCCCTTTTCTATCACGGGGTGAGGGATGTAAGCCGGCTCTTCTCGCGCAGGAGTCGGGCTGACCACCGGTACCGCAGGAGCAAGAGTAGCCACTAGCGCTTCTGGGGGTGCTACCTCTGCAGGAACCTCCACAACTGATGACAGAGTGGTGAGCTCGATCTCCTCAGAAACCTCGGCCGAGGCTTGAGCTGTGTGGCCTTCCGGAGGGGCACTGACCGTCAGACTCTCCACCTGAGCCCCCCCAGTTCTCTCTGCAAATTATCTCAACATTAGCTACAATGGTGAAAAGAGAAACATCCAAGACATCAAAACTTCCTTACCAAGTTAGAGGTCCAGAGGTGTCGAATTCTTGGGCGAATCTTGCAGAGTAGAAGTCTCCCTGGCTTCAGTGGTTGCCTCCTCGGCCTGCAGAGTGGGAGTCTCCCCGATTTCAGTAGTTGCCTTCTCTGGAGGCATCTCGATGGCTGGAGTCTCAACTCCTTCCGGCTGGGTCAACTCTTGCACCATCTCCTCAATATGCGAGGAGGTTGCAGCCTCAATATCCTCGGCCAACCCTGCAGCATAAAAGGAGAATGTTAAAACCTCCTCTTCAAAATGAAAAGAGAAATTAAGTCAGAAGGTGAAAAAAAAAGTACCTTCAGCGCGAATAACTGCCGCCAATGGTGAGGCCGTCAACGGCTCGCACCCATGTATTTCCTCCTCCGAGATGTGTGAGAATTTACTCGGATCCGGAGGAGCGGGTTCGTCACCATAGTCGACCTCATCCTCAAAATCGTTTCCCTCTGCGGATAAGGAAGACGACAGTTCAACGCGAGAGGCCTCGGTAGCAGGAGCCTTCCCACCAATTACCCCAGTGGTAGGGCTGGGGTCAACTGTCCGAGGACTGGAGATGAACACACTTGGAGACCCAGGTTGCTGTACCTCATCTCTTCTTTTGCGAGCTGAGGAAAACCCGGGCTGAGCTGAGACCCCCGGAATCTCAACATCACCTCCACTCATGATATCGACTTCGAACTGCTCGCCTCGTCAGCGGCGGTGGGTTTGTCAGCAGGCCCCGCTTCCTCCACAGTCCGGGGCCCCTGCTGCGCAACCTGCGGGCATGGACTAAGGGGGCATCATCCTCGTCCGCCTCTTCTTCCCTCGGTTCCTCAACACCAGCAGGGATGTCTTCGGATAGAGAAACTTCGGCCGTCAAGTCTCTCCGGACCTTCTTTGGGGCAGGGTCAGTAGTGGAAGTAGAGCCTCGGGCACGCTTACTCACTGCTTGTCGAGCCTTTGTTGCTCGTGGCTCCTCCCTCAACCCTCTCCCGACTTCCCTCAGAGCCTTCAGATACTGCTCGATGCCTCGCGAGCGTTTACCGGACCCCGACCTTGCTTCGAAATTTGCATTGATACTCTCAATGCATGAATACTCCGGAACAAAGCATGGTGTCTGGTTGACCTGGAAGTACCAGGTACAGAAGTTAAAGCTTGTGCGGCTTTGGCTCCTTGAGAGGTAGACGGAAAGTTGCTTCCGTCCCTCCGGCCACGCATAGTACCAAGCCCGAGCACCTTCGAACAAGTTCCCACTGAAGGCGAGTCGAGCATTGGGGTTGCCGACGTAGAGCTGATCATAGCCGAACTGTCGGGCAAAGCGATTCGGCATATATGGCTCGATCGTGCATGAGGTACCTTGCCAAAAAAGCACATACACTGGCCGGATGTTAAACAACCACCAGAAAATCCCGTTGACAGCCTAGTGAAATCATCTTGGCCTGCGGAGTCGATAAATAGTCCCCGAAGATGCACCAGGACCAATCTCGGGGAAGCAGCGGTTAAGCTGGTAGTTCGAAGCAGACAGAATGCACTTTCGAACGTAATACATGTAAGTATTACGCCAGTCACAACCCTCCAACCGCTGTACAAAAGGGACAAAACCCTCGCTCCAAGGCACCGGCGTCATCAAAGAGGGGCAGTGCATTACGTACCAAGCCATTAAGTATGTGTAGGGCAGCTCGACCCGAGGGTTGGGCGCTTCACCATCGGCTTCCCCTCTGAGTCAACAATCGACTTGCCATGGGAGTCGACAGCCTTCCCTGCCTCGCAGAAGGCCTGGGTAACACCCGCAACCGCTTTGAATGCCAGCCGTCATGGCCGGGAGAAGGGCTATAGGACAGCCATAGGCCAGGAGCACCGCCGGGTACACTACATCGGCAACAATGACTTCATGTGGCAGCGTGGGCACCACACAGCGCTTCAACCACAGCATCAAGAAGCCCGCCAACAGTGCTCGATCGGAGATAGGAACCCGGGCTTGATGATGAAAGCTTTCGAAAACCGTGTCAGGTTCGAAAACATCCTCGTTCGAAACCGTGGTGTAGAAGCCTTCAGAAGCCTTAATCTTGTCGTCAATCTCCTTGTCGGAGCTGGGAGCCAGTCGGGTACCGGATGGTCTTTCTTATTGATGTCGTTAAACAAGTAGCTGGCCCAAGATAGCTGCTTGACTCCTCCCGACCTCCAAGAGGTTACCTGACCGCAAATGTGGAAGTGACATAATACCTCCCAATAAGTCTCGTACACTTAAGGAGACCCTTTCTTCATAAGATTGAGCTCCTCAGTGGTTGGGACATATTCCTCATAGGGAGAGTCCCTGTTTCCAGCCCTGAGACCTCATGCAACTCGTGCAGGGCAAGGCCCATTTCTCCGACCGGAGTGAAGAATGTCCCGTCAAAGGATTGTAACGCTCCAGGATCCCGAAGAAGTTCTGAGAACTCGGCGGGATACCATACTGGACGGCCCTGACTGCTTGGTACAAATCTGTTTGCTCCAACAAGTCCCTAAGGTCGACAAGGACGAAGCTTACCATCCTGCCCACCAATACTTCTCGGTGGAATGAACCCACCGGGCGAACGGAACTCAACCGGAAAATCACCCTCCACTTTCATGAATGCGTTGAGGAAAGTGGTGCCAAGATTTGGTGTTTCTCCAACTGGGGGCCCAGTCCTGAGCGACCCGGGAACAGGCCGAGAACCGCCCTATCAAGACTATCATGACGGTATACCCTTTTGGAGCCTAAGTCACCGAGAGTGATCTCAGGGACATATCGGGAAAGTCCATTTCATCTTCCGAGGGACGGACATGTGCTGGAGATAAGACAGCGGGTACATCCTCTCCATGTTCGGAAGAAAAAATCTTCTATCCCCTATCTGGCGGAGCCATTTATAATCTCCGTCATACATGGAATAGCCACCATCGCCGATATGGTCTCCAAAGAAGAAGGCAGGCTTCTCCAGCGGAACGCGAGCATCGTTGTGAATGCTGCGTCAGTCATAAGCCCGAAAAGTTATCATGTCAACATTGGAGAGCCTTTTCTTGCGCTCCTGCGACCTGTCAGCAGTCACAGGTACAGTCCTTTGCAGCACAAAGATCAAATCACGGTCAGCACCACCTACGTGCCCAAAGTGGCGCTTCTTGGAGAGTGGAGCGAAGAGTGTGGCACTGCAAAAGAAAAGGACACTTGATCAGACATCTTATAAAAAAAAATGTGTTAAGTGTCTATAGTCCAGACGCAGAAATTACCAAAATTCGCGTCTAGACTTGAGAATCGCGTCCAGACGCAGAAGAGACACTGGACGCAGGAATTATCAAAATCCGCGTCCAGACCTGCAAATCCGCATCCTGATGTCATAGAACGCAAGGATCAAGTCCGCGTCCGAACCCTTCACAATTAGAAATCTTCTAAGTGAAGAATCCGAGCTACAGGGCTCACAGGCACCGGGTCATCAAACCCGCGCCTTGGTTATCGACTCAAAGACCGCGTCTGAGACCGCATCTGAGAATCAAACACGGTTTATATTCTGTGTTGACGGTTTTCTCCTCCAAAAAAAAAAGAGATTTTTTTTGAGGGGTTCCATGAACATCCATTAATGGTGAAGGTTAAGCCTAAACGGCATTATACCTGGGAAAAGGACTTCCTGCGCGGAGGAACCGCCCCTCTGGGCCTCGGTGACGGCCGCTTTTGAAGATGATGTGGTGGGTTTAGCTTTGGGTGCCATCGTTAATTAAAAATCCGATGATGAACGATGAAGAAATAGAAAGAGAAAGAGAAGACTCCTTTTTCTCAAAAAAAAACCCTAACAGATGCGCTCGGAGAAGAAGAGGATATCTCTCCGACTGTTGCCATTTATAGGCACAAAGATTTGCAAAGATACGCGGCGCGTGGCTCGATTAGCTCTACAGCGAGTCATCGCTTGACGCGTGGAACAGATCATTTAATGAACCGGGAAGTCCGCGCGCCAAAAGGTGATGTCCCGACGGTTCCCCAGAACAAGTGGCGGTGCACTCATGACATGGCACGGATTCGCACCCAACAGGCGCGTCTCTCCGAAGTTCGCGTCCTTCCAATCCGGCCTAGCATCGTGTCTGCCCAATGGAATACCAGTCGCGTTTTCCATTTCCAAAAGGCGCACCCCATGAAAGTCACGTCTGTAAAGCAGTACCATCTCTGCTCTTCAAAAATAGCTGGCGTTCAGTCCTTGCTTCTGCAAATCAGTTTTAACAGTACACTGGCACAAGCAGACGATCGTCCACTCTTGGCTTAAAACGTGTCCATGACAGACTAAAAGCAATCGGGGAGGTTTAGACTGTGTATCTAGACACTCAACACGATCAATTCTGGTGGCCTCAAAGAGTTCAACAGTACACTCACGAAGACCAACTCCAGATAAGATCAAACCCGGAGCATTAACAGTCCAGTCATAGAGGTGAATTCAGCTAGAGTCCAAAGTATTTCGAAATCCGTCCCAGTTAACTGCGGAATATCGAAAACTTTGGAGGGGGTTCTGTAGGCTGTCAAAAAAATTACTAAAAGACAAGCGATTAAAAAGCAGAACCTCAGCATCAAGGCGCGAGGGGCCCAAAGCCCATGTCACAGTGTCAAGGCGCGTGGGCTCGACACCTGCGTCTCAGCATCAAGGCACGTGGGCTCGACACCCGCGTCTCAACATCAAGGCGCGTGGGCTGACACCCGCGTCTCAACATCAAGGCGCGTGGGCTCGACACCCGCGTCACAGTATCAAGGCGCGTGGGTTGAAACCCGCGCCCCGGTTATAACCGCCCTGGTTATGGGGCCAGTCGCGCCCACATAGCGGGGAGGTCAGCCCCTCATTGTGGAGCACTTTTAGGCGGCACGTTCACCCCTGGAGCCTCTATAAATAGCCCTGTCGCTATGAAGAAAGGGTAGATTTTTGAGAGGAGAAAAAGAAGGGTGGATTTTTTTTGGGAGGAGAAAAAGAGCTCTGAGAGAAAAGAAAGAGAGTAAAGCCCTTCAGAGAACTTGCTGCGCTCAAGTTGTCCTTTGCTTACCTTCTCTTTGAGAGTTTTGGTAGACAGAGCTGAGTTACTCCTTCTACTAGCCAAAGAGAAGATCCCTGACGATCCCGACGGTCATCCGGTCAACGGAGAACAAGATTCACTCTCCACCGCCACTTGAAGAACCCAGCACTAAACAAAGGGGAGATTCAGGACTCAACATCTCCGTCCCTTGTAGTCGGAGCAGTAGTCCGTTGTAATCTTTCAACTGATTCAAGGAAACTTTACTTCGAATTTTCTACTCCGTACCGAACATAGTGGAAGTGGTTGGAATCCTTCTGGGGAAGGCGGGGAAGTAGAGCTGGGTGCTCGAACCTCGATAACAAATTTCGGTGTTTGCGTTTGGTTACTTGCTCTTATTTCTTGCTCTATTTTCATTGCTCTTATTACTTGCTCTCTACATTCATTGCTATATTCACTTGCTTGTGAGATTGTTGAGTTGTTCATAATTTTTATATTGTGCATTGATTAGCATTATCACCTATTCACCCCCCCTCTAGGTGATTTTCAATTTGTATCAGAGCTTGGACTCTAGGTTTTGGCTTAACATCCATAGAGAGATCCTTAAAATTTGCTAATCAACATTTGCATTCCATTTGTCATTCACTAGTAAACATGGCCGATAACATCAAAACCCCTCCTAAATTTGATGGACTCAACTTCCCTATTTGGAAGGTTAGGATGACTATCTTTTTGCAATCCTTAGATAGCTTAGTGGCTAAATCATTGACCAAACCTATGTTGCACCCAATAGTGATGAGAGCACATGGACCGACTTCAACTTTAGAGAATATGAGGCTAACTCCAAGGCCTAAAATTTCCTCTTAACCGCCTTGAATGAGGATGACCTTACACGGGTAATTCATTGCCAATCCGCCAATGAGATTTGGCAACATTTATTGGTCACACACGAGGGGACTTCACAAGTTAAGAGAGCTAAGATAGATCTCTTAAGGTCCCAATATGAATCCTTTAAAATGATTGTTGAAGAATCTATGATTGTAAGATTACTAGATTTACTAAAATCACTGTACGCGCCGGAAAAAAAAATAAAGGGGTTCGCTGTAAAATTTCCTTGAATCAGATGAAAAGTTACAACAAAACTATTTTCCTTCCAGTTACAAGGGAGGGAGGATGTTGAATCTTGAATCCTCCCTTTATTTAAAGCTGGGTTCTTCAAGTGGCGGTGGAGAGTGAATCTTGTTCTCTGTTGACCGGATGACCGTCGGGATCGTCAGGGATCTTCTCTTTGGCTGGTAGAAGAAGTAACACAGCTCTGTCTACCAAAACTCTCAAAGAGAAGGTAGGCAAAGGGGCAACTCGTACGCAGCGAGCTTGTTGAAGAGTTGAGCTCTCTCTTGCTTCTCTCTCTCTGTCTGCCTGGGTGTAGTCTGTTGTCTCTCTCTGATCTCTCCCTTTTCTTCGACCTTCTTTTTTCTCCTCCCCGTTGTCCATAGCGACGGGGCTATTTATAGAGGCTCCAGGGGTGAACGTGCCCCCTAAAAGTGCTCCACAATGAGAGGCTGACCTCCCCGCTATGTGGGCGGCGACTGGCCCCATAACCAGGGCGGTTATAACCGAGGCGCGGGTTTCAACCCACGCGCCTTAATACTATGACGCGGGCTTTGGGCCCTCGCGCCTTGATGCTGAGACGCGGGTGTCGAGCCCACGCGCCTTGATGTTGAGACGCGGGTGTCGAGCCCACGCGCCTTGATGTTGAGACGCGGGTGTCGAGCCTACGCGCCTTGATGTTGAGAGGCGGGTGTCGAGCCCACGCGCCTTGATGTTGAGACGCGGGTGTCGAGCCCACGCGTCTAGAACTTGAGGCTCTGCTTTTTAATGGCTTGTCTTTTAGTGATTTTTAGACAGCCTACAGAACCCCTCCAAAGTTTTCGATATTCCGCAGTTAACTGGGACGGATTTCGAAATACTTTGGACTCTAGCTGAATTCACCTCTATGACTAGACTGTTAATGCTCCGGGTTTGATCTTATCTGGAGTTGGTTTCGTGAGTGTACTGTTGCACTCTTTGAGGCCATCAGAGTTGATCATGTTAAGTGTCTAGATACACAGTCTAAACCTCCCCGATTGCTTTTAGTCTGTCATGGACGCGTTTTAAGCCAAGAGTGGACGATCGTCTGCTTGTGCCAGTGTACTGTTGAAACTGATTTGCAGAAGCAAGGACTGAACGCCAGTTCTTTTTGAAGAGCAGAGATGGTACTTCTTTACAGACGCGACTTTCATGGGGTGCGCCTTTTAGAAATGGAAAACGCGACTGGTATTCCATTGGGCAGACGCGATGCTAGGCCGGATTGGAAGGACGCGAACTTCGGAGAGACGCGCCTGTTGGGTGCGAATCCGTGCCATGTCATGAGTGCACCGCCACTTGTTCTGGGGAACCGTCGGGACATCACCTTTTGACGCGCGGACTTCCCGGTTCATTAAATGATCTGTTCCACGCGTCAGGCGATGACTCGCTGTAGAGCTAATCGAGCCACGCGTAGCGTATCTTTGCAAATCTTTGTGCCTATAAATGGCAACAGTCAGAGAGATATCCTCTTCTTCTCCGAGCGCATCTGTTAGGGTTTTTAGAAAGAGGATCTTTGTTCATCACTTTTCATTTCTCCTTCATCGGACTCTTGATCACCAATGGCACCCAAGGCCAAGCCAACCGCATCATCCTCAAAGGCGGCCGTCGTCGAGGCCCAGAGGGGAGGTTCCTCCACGCAGGAAGTCCTTTTCCCAGGTATAATGCCGTTTAGGCTTAACCTTCACCATTAATGGAAGTTCATGGAACCCCTAAAAAAAAAAATCTTTTTTTTTTTGGAGGAGAACCATCAACACAGAATATAAACCGTGTTTGATTCTCAGACGCGGTCTCAGACGCGGTATTTGAGTTGATAACCAAGGCGCGAGTTTGATGACCCGGTGCCTGTGAGCCCTGCATTACGGATTCTTCACTTAGAATATTTCTAATTGTGAAGGGTTCGGACGCGGACTTGATCCTTGCGTTCTATGACATCAGGTGCTGATTTTTTATGAATCTGGCACCTGAGCCCAAGTACTTAGAGATTTTTCATAAGTCTTGGTTTTCAAAACGCGGGCTTGATCCTGTGGGCCTCACATCTGGACGCGGATTTGCAGGTCTGGACGCGGATTTTGATAATTCCTGCGTCCAGTGTCTCTTCTGCGCGGATTCTCAAGTCTAGACGCGAATTTTGATAATTTCTGCGTCCAGTATCTTTTCTGCGTCTTGAATATAGACACTTAACATTTTTTTTTGATAAGATGTCTGATCAAGTGTCTTTTTCTTTTGCAGTGCCACACTCTTCTGCTCCACTCTCCAAGAAGCGCCACTTTGGGCACGTAGGTGGTGCTGACCGTGATTTAACCTTTGCGCTGCAAAGGGTTGTACCTGTGACTGCTGACAGGTCGCAGGAGCGCAAGAAAAGGCTCTCCAATGTTGACATGATAACTTTTCGGGAGCTTATGACTGACGCAACATTCACAACGGATGCTCGCGTTCCGCTGAAGAAGCCTGCCTTCTTCTTTGGAGACCATATCGGCGATGGCGGCTATTCCATGTATGACGGAGATTATAAATGGCTCCGCCAGATAGGGGATAGAAGATTTTTTTCTTCCGGACATGGAGAGGATGTACCCGCTGTCTTATCTCCAGCACATGTCCGTCCCTCGGAAGATGAAATGGGACCTTTCCCGATATGTCCCTGAGATTACTCTCGGTGACTTAGGCTCTAAAAGGGTATACCGTCATGATAGTCATGATAGGGCGGTTCTCGGCCTGTTCCCCGGGTCGCTCAGGACTGAGCCCCCGGTTGGAGAAACACCAAAACTTGGCACCACTTTCCTCAACGCATTCATGAAAGTGGAGGGTGATTTTCCGGTTGAGTTCCGTTCGCCCGGGTGGGTTCATTCCACCGAGAAGTATTGGTGGGGCAGGATGGTAAGCTTCGTCCTTGCCGACCTTAGGGACTTGTTGGAGCAAACGGATTTGTACCAAGCAGTCAGGGCCATCCAGTATGGTATCCCGCCGAGTTCTCAGAACTTCTTCGGGATCCTGGAGCGTTACAATCCTTTGACGGGGACATTCTTCACTCCGGTCGGAGAGATAGGCCTTGCCCTGCACGAGTAGCATGAGGTCTCGGGGCTGGCAACAGGGGACTCTCCCTATGAGGAATATGTCCCAACCACTGAGGAGCTCAACCTTATGAAGAAAGGGTCTCCTCAAGTGTACGAGACTTATTGGGAGGTGTTATGTCACTTCCACATTTGCGGTCAGGTAACCTCTTGGAGGTCCGGAGGAGTCAAGCAGCTGTCTTGGGCCAGCTACTTGTTTAACGGCATCAATAAGAAAGATCATCCGGTAACCCGACTGGCTCCCAGCTCCGACAAGGAGATTGACGACAGGATTAAGGCTTCTGAAGGCTTCTACACCACGGTTTCGAACGAGGATGTTTTCGAACCTGACATGGTTTTCGAAAGCTTTCATCATCAAGCCCGGGTTCCTATCTCTGATCGAGCACTGTTGGCGGGCTTCTTAATGCTGTGGTTGAAGCGCTGTGTGGTGCCCACGCTGCCACATGAAGTCATTGTTGCCGATGTAGTATACCCGGCGGTGCTCCTGGCCTATGGCAGTCCCATACCCTTCTCCCGGCCATGGCGGCTGGCATTCAAAGTGGGTTGCGGGCGTTAACCCAGGCTTTCTGCAAGGCAGGGAAGGCTGTCGACTCCCATGGCAAGCCGATTGTTGACTCAGAGGGGAAGCCGATGGTGAAGCGCCCCAACCCTCGGGTCGAGCTGCCCTACACGTACTTAATGGCTTGGTACGTGATGCACTGCCCCTCTCTGATGACGCCGGTGCCTTGGAGTGAGGGTTTTGTCCCTTTTGTACAGCGGTTGGAGGGTTCTGACTAGTGTAATACTTACATGTATTACGTTCGAAAGTGCATTCTGTCTGCTTCGAACTACCAGCTTAACCGCCGCTTCCCCGAGATTCCTGGTGCATCTTTTGGGGAACTATTTACCGACACCGTAGGCCAAGATGATTTCACTAGGCTGTCAACGGGGATTTTCTGGTGGTTGGTTAATATCCGGCCTGGGTATGTGCTTTTCTGGCAAGGTACTTCATGCACGATCGAGCCATATATGCCGAATCGCTTCGCCCGACAGTTCGGCTATGATCAACTCTACGTCGGCAACCCCAATGCTCGACTCGCCTTCAGTGGGAACTTGTTCGAAGGTGCTCGGGCTTGATACTATAGCGTGGCCGGAGGGACGGAAGCAACTTTCCGTCTACCTCTCAAGGAGCCAAAGGGCCGCACAAGCGTCAGCTTCTGTACCTGGTACTTCCAGGTCAACCAGACACCATACTTTGTTCCAGAGTATTCATGCATTGAGAGTATCAATGCAAATTTCGAAGCAAGGTCGGGGTCCGGTAAACGCTCGCGAGGCGTCGAGCAGTATCTGAATGCTCTGAGGGAAGTCGGGAGAGGGTCGAGGGAGGAGCCACAAGCAACAAAGGCTCGACAAGCGGTGAGTAAGCGTGCTCGAGGCTCTACTTCCACTGCTGACTCTGCCCCAAAGAAGGTCTAGAGAGACTTGACGGCCGAAGTTTCTCTATCCGAAGACATCCCTGCTGGTGTTGAGGAACCGAGGGAAGAAGAGGCAGATGAAGAGGCTGTCCCCTTAGTCCATGCCCATAGGTTGCGCAGCAGGGGCTGCAGGAGTTCAGAGGAAGGAGAGCCTGCTGACGAACCGACCGCCGCTGATGAGGCCGAGCAGTTCGAAGTCGACATCATGAGCGGAGGTGATGTTGAGATTCCGGGGGTCTCAGCTCAGCCCGGGTTTTCCTCAGCTCACGAAAGGAGAGATGAGGCACAGCAACCGGAGGTCGACAACATCAGTGATGTTGAGATTACAGGAGTCTCAACTCAGCCCGGGTCTTCCCCTGCTCATGAAAGGAGAGATGAGGCACAGCAACCTGGGTCTCCAAGTGTGTTCATTTTCAGTCCTCGGACAGTTGACCCCAGCCCTACCACTGGGGTAATTGGTGGCAAGGCTCCGGCTACCGAGGCCTGTCGTGTTGAACTGCCGTCTTCCTTATCCGCAGAGGAAGCGATTTTGAGGATGAGGTCGACTATGGTGACGAACCCGCTCCTCCTGATCCGAGTAAATTCTCACACATCTCGGAGGAGAAAATACATGGGTGCGAGCCGTTGACGGCATCACCACTGGCGGCAGTTATTCCCGCTGAAGGTACTTTTTTCACCTTCTGACTTAATTTCTCTTTTCATTTTGAAGAGGAGGTTTTAACATTCTCCTTTTATGCTGCAGGGTTGGCCGAGGATATTGAGGCTGCAACCTCCTCGCATATCGAGGAGATGGTGCAAGAGTTGACCCAGCCGGAAGGAGTTGAGACTCCAGCCGCCGAGATGCCTCCAGAGAAGGCAACTACCGAAATCGGGGAGACTCCCACTCTGCAGGACGAGGAGGCAACCACTGAAGCCAGGGAGACTTCTACTCTGCAGGATTCGCCCAAGAATTCGACATCTCTGGACCTCCAACTTGGTAAGGAAGTTTTGATGTCTTGGATGTTTCTCTTTTCACCATTGTAGCTAATGTTGAGATAATTTGCAGAGAGAACTGGGGGGGGCTCAGGTGGAGAGTCTGACGGTCAGTGCTCCTCCGGAAGGCCACACATCTCAAGCCTCTGCCGAGGTTTCTAAGGAGGTCGAGCTCACTACTCTGTCATCAGCTGTGGAGGTTCCTGCAAAGGTAGCACCCCTAGAAGCGCTAGTGGCTACTCTTGCTCCTGTCGTACCGGTGGTCAGCTCGACTCTTGCGTGAGAAGAGCCGGCTTACATCCCTTACCCCGTGATAGAAAGGGGGTCGGGGAGCACCTCGGGCGATGATACTATGGAGTTCCTGACGCGCAAAATGGTGCAGCAGTTCTTTGACTCGATGCGATCATGCATCGATTTCATCCTGTCTGGGGGTAGCTCCTTTGAATTCGCCCGGATGTTTCTCAGAAACTTGGCCGAGAACATCAAGTTGGCCGGAGGCCCTTCGCTAGCCCAGGCGTGTCTGCTGGTGGTGGAGCAGCTGGGACAAGACCTGAGAGAGCTTCGATCCCTGGAGGATGTCGGCTCATTCCACGAAGCCCAGGAAACTCTGAATAGGCTCCTTACTGCTCAAGAGCAGGAGCGAAGGGAGGTGGAGGAGAAGATAACCGATAACACCCGTCTTCTTGAAGGTTTCCAGGCTGATCATCAACGGACTAGCGGTCGAGTCCAAGGAATCTGTCATGATCATACAGGCTGCAAAGCAGGCTATCCTTGACTCTCGGGCTGCTATAACCAGGGCTGAGGCCATGATTGCTTTTAACGAACAGAGGCTTGCTACCACTGAAAAGAGGCTAGCGGAGTTAGAGGCTGCCAAGGCGCAAGTTGAAACAAACCTTCTGTTCGTTCATCCGAGTTGGAATCCCTCCGAGTACAAGCGCAGGGATTTTTATCTGAGGCGGATCTGCGGGCCCAAGCTCTCATGGAGGCTGAGAAGGCGCGTCAACATAAGATACAACGCCTTAGAGAGCAAATCCGTTCCTTGGCGAACCAGGACTTGTAGCCTTCTTCTTTTTTTTGTAAAGAAAAAGGACACTCTATTCACCAAGAGTGTTTGTACTTGCTTTTACCATTTTTTCTTTGAATAGTAAAAGTCTTTGAAGTTCTTGTTCCATCTTTATTGCCTTGCTGTAGATGAATTCAACTTCTTTAATGAAACGCGGCGTTGACTCAAGTCTTCTTGATGAGACGCGGCATTGATTCATAGGAACCTAGATAGAACTAAGTTTTTCTGATGAAACGCGGCATCAAATCATAGAGAGAGACGCGGTCATCATTTCATAGGAACTTAGGCGGAACTAAGTCCTTTTGCTGAGACGCGGCGTCAATTCACAGAGAGAAAAGCGAATCCGTCCTGCTAATGAAGACGCGGTTCAAGTGGACGTGAAGGACGCAGTTTTTTGAGTGTGACTCACTGGTCGCAGTCCTTAAGGATGCAGCGCTGGGTCTTTTGACTAGGTGCAAAAACCCATCAATACCCATGCAGACGCAGCTCCTCTGATGAAGACGCGGTTTGAGCGGACGCGAGGGACGCAGCCTTGCGTATTTTCCGACTAATCCAACAATGGCCTAAGTCTTTTGCTGAATTAAGTGCTTTCCCTTAAAATGGGCCCCGTTTGCTGAAGGGACGCAACTTTGGGTCACGCGGACATTCCTCTAGAATGCAGGTGGACGTCATTCAGTCTGAAAAGGGAACGCGAATTCCTGGACGCGGTTTTCTCATCTGCGTCTTGATTTAACTTCCCAGGCGTTAAATGCAGCCTGACTTAAAGATTTCATGAGATCTTTGCACGTCAAGTCTTCACTGACGATTGGAAAACCGGGTCGTCCGTTATTTCCCGAAGCAGTTGTCTACGCGTTGGTTCCTCATTGGACTCAGGCGTTAATGCCTTTTAATGCAAAACCGGCGCTGGCGGTTTGAGACCAGCGTCTGCGACGCTTCCCGAAGCAACGTTCCACGCGTCAGACTCCTATTGGACTTTGACGGTCGTGCGGTCATTAAGGCCGACGGGAACCATTAATGGCAGTTATCAGGGGCTGCCTATAAATAGGGCTCATCCTCTCCCTCTTTGACAACCCAAACTTAGACTGTTTTCTTTTGATTTGCTCTGAGAAATTTCGCCTTTTCAGAGTTTCTAACAGGGGTCTGTCTCCATGGATGAAGGTGACTCTGTGGATGAAGATGACCCAGAGCTTTCATGCTTCTGTTTGGTCTCTTCAGGAGAAAGCGTCTCTTTGATCATCTTTCATGTCCACATTCTAATGCAGAGAGTTCAACTCTTGATAGAGGCCTCTGCGGGTATGCCGTCCCGACTTGCCATGATATTTTTAGTCCACCCAGGCTTGCACCTTCGCATCTCTTAAAGAGATATCACCATCTGGATGAAGTCTTAGTTGGTGCATTCTTTTTTTTTTGGAATTTGCGCCATCGACTTGAACTTCTCTGGACACGAGTACAGAAGTCTTTGGCACTTGGCGCTAGCTTTGCTCATGAAGCTCGCATTTTAAGGCCACTGACTTGGATGAATTCCAACTCGGGTTGAAGGTTTCAGACCCGAATCTTGCAACTCCTGTTCATTAAACAGGGAGATGGCAATTTTTTCGGCGTCTGAGTCTTTTCGCGCCGCAGATGCAGAAAATTGGACTGCGTTTGAACCCTGCGTGTATCACAGTTTTAACTCGTCTGTTTCTGCCACCGCGGAAATTTTGGCTCACTGCGTGGGTCATTTCCGCGTCTGTGGTCTTCGGCAATAACTGCGTCTGTCACTTAGTTTTCTCTGTTGAAGTGTATTACGTTCCAGATGTTCTGATTCCTTTGTTTATTCCTTGCAGGTAGGCTTGATCATCCTTTTTCTCGTTCGCTGGGCCCGTGGGAGAATATATCGGCCAGCGAACTTGTTCGATGTTCGTCCACAAGGGAAGAAATCACAGTCTCCGTCGTCCACAAAGGAAGAAATCACGATCCCTGACGGGGACTTAACCTCGTCAAGATCTCATTGGACGATGCACCAGTCATGCTTGCGGGCTGGTCACGGTCATAGTGGTTATGGCGGCGAGGGGGTTACGGTGGATATAGTGGTAGATAGCATCCCCTTCCTCTCTCACCCCAGAAGTGACATCGAGGACACTCCATGTTTGTTGGATGGCCTTCTGGCGAAAGAGATGCTCATGAATGAAGGGTTGCATGGCTTTCTGCTGTCACCGGACCTCAAGAACACCATTGCTCTTAGCTTAGTCAGCTAGGGCTCTTTTGATGTTTACATCATGCATCGTGGTGCAGCCAGCTTCTATTGTCGCCACAGTTTGGCGCTTTTCCAAACATCGTGCACTTGGAATCAGATGCGGCTTCAAGGAGTGAGTACGGCCTCTGAGAGAGAGAGGGACCTCTTTGTACTCCTTAATTGTAACACTCAATCTTATTGTATAAGAGAGCGTTTTGTATCACTTTCATATGCCTGGATATAAATAAAAGTGACATTTTTCTTTCTGCCTCTTTCTATTGTCTTGAACCTTTTGTCTTCAGTCAGACGCATAGAAGCAGAAGATCTTTGACTTCGTCAAAATTATGATGATAATCTTAATAAGTCAAATTTTGTAGGGAAAGATCCTATTTCAGGAACTTTCACAATACTGTCAGAGGTGTAATATTAACTTGACAGAGATGAAATAATATTTGGTGGACCAGCCACTTTATAAGAAAATTGACAAGTGGAACACGTACCCCAAGGGAAGGTGAACTTTTATCAAGGGTTTGGGATCAACTTGATTAAGTTCAGCCGGGGAGTTGATGGAAACACTGTCAATGGTGTAGTGTTAACCTAACAATGTTTTTAGGTAGACTTGTTATTCTATTGAAGAGAATAACAGGTAAGACTAGACTCATGAGGAATCTAGGGAAGTCTTTACCGTTAGAGGTGTGATATTAACTTAACGGGTTGAAAGTAGTCTCGTCAGAAGTGTGATGTTAACTTGACAAGGATGTGAGTCAGAAGTGTAATATTAACTTGACTCAAAAGTATTTCAGTTTTGTTTTAGGAAAACTGAGAGTGTCACTGACATAGGTGTGATGTTTAACTTGACAGTAAGGGTAATGCTAGAGGTGTAATGTGGAACTTAGCATTGGTCATCTCGGCTTGGATAAGGAAGTCGAGGAAAAGTCATGGCCATAGGTGTATTGTTGAACTTAGCAATGACTTAGATGCTAGAGGTGTAGTGTTAACTTAGCATCATTCGTTTCAGCTTCAATACGGAAGTCTGAAGGAAAGTGACTGTCAGAGGTGTAATATTAACTTGACAGAAGCTTGGTGTACTGTTTAGAAGTATAATGTTAACTTAAACAGTAATTTTGTCAGAGGTGTGATATTAACTTGACAGAAACTTGATTTGCGATATGAGCAATTTGAGGACCTGTCATTCTATTGATAAGAATGGACAGGTGGAGTTTGAAGTGCCAGAGGTATAGTGTTAACTTGGCAACAACTGTATCTTGTAGGCCTACCATTCTGTGGATGAGAATTGGTAAGGGATTTTGGAGGGGAGAGTGGATTTGAGTCCACTTAGGATTTTTAGCAAACCCTCAGCTATTAACGGGTTTGATATGCTTTTACTAACTACCGTTTGAGTTGGGCTAGCCATGTTATTCCCCTCAGCATGATGAGTTGTCGAAGACTTATGTTGGGCTTAGAAGCCAACATTTTCCTCTATCCTTAGCCGTCGGAGGCGTTGGATATTAATGAAGAAACTCTTCTTGTTTTGATCAGAGGTGTAATTTTGAACTTGATCAGTGGAAGAATACCATTTAAGGATAGTATTTCTTCAAGAACCTGCCATTGATAGGCATCATGAGTGTATCGCCATTCGAGGTTATGAGGCGATATGATCCATTCGAGTAGACTGACTCTACCACAAACGGTCCTTCCCATTTGGGTTGGAATTTTCCTTTTGTCTTGTGCGTCATCACCATGGGTCTTCTGACGGCTAAGACAAGATCGCCTTTCTTGAAAGTTTGCATTTTAACTTTCTTATTGAAGGCTCTGGTAATTCGAGCCTGGTAGAGCTCGATTTGCTGTTGGGCCTGCAGACGCTTGTCGTCTAAGGCCTCCAATTCCTGGAGTCGCTGTCGATGCTTCTCCTCGGTTGTCATCTCCGCTGTCAAGGCGACGCGTAGAGACGGAATTTGGATTTCCAGTGGAAGTACGGCTTCACATCCATATACCAAAGAAAATGGCGTGGCTTTAGTCGGGGTTCGCACAGTTGTGCGATAGGCCCATAAGCATTCACCTAGCTTATCGTCCCAGTCTCGTTGACTTTTCGAGACGAACTTCTTGAGAAGCTTGCTAATAGTCTTGTTGAAAGCTTCTGCGAGGCCATTAGCGGCGGGATAGTATGCCGTCGAGGACACACTCTGGATTCTGAACTTAGCGCAGAATCTCTGGAACGCCTGGCTGATGAACTGGGGTCCATTGTCATGGACAATTCGCCGAGGTACACCGAAACAGTAAATAACGTGATGTTTCACGAACTTGATCACGTTAGACGATTTTACCTCCTTCAGAGGAATAGCTTCGGCCCATTTAGAGAAATAATCGGTTATTGTCAAAATAAACTGATGTCCTTTTGATGATGGTGGGCTGATAGGGCCAACCACATCCATTCCCCACATTTCAAATGGCCAGGTAGAGGTCGTGGAGTGGAGGTACCCTGGTGCTTGATGGATGAAATCGCCGTGCACTTGGCAGGCGTGACATCTTTTGGCATAAGTGATGGCATCGGCAATCATCTTGGGCCAGTAGTAACCCAATCTTTGGAGTCGATGTGCCAGTTTTGGGCCAGGTTGATGGGCTCCACACATACCATCGTGGGCTTCTTTCAATACCTCTTGGGCCTCCTTTGGTGAGAGGCACCGGAGTAAGATCCCGTCATGCGATCGACGATGCAATGTTTGTGTAATCGCATTGTAGTAAAATTTAGGGGCTTTCCTTCGAATGGCAGCCGCTTCCTTGGCGTCCTCAGGCAGGATGCCATACAAGACATAGTCGATATAGGGGAATCTCCAGTCTTTAAGCTCTGGCCCGGTTGACAATTCCAGCGCTTCTTTGCCTTGATACTCTCCCTTTGACTCCTGATAGTCTTCGAGGGCAGTTCTCGGGCAATACAGGTCGTGGCTGTAGATGAATACCTTCCCCATTGCTCCAGCTGGAAGAGCTAAGGAGGCCGCGAGGGACGCCAGTGCATCTGCATGCGCATTTTGCCTGCGCGGTACATGATCGATGTAGAAGTTTGTGAACCTCTCGGCCATGTGGATAGTTGCGTTGTAGTAGGGTACTAGGTCCTCATGTCTGACTTCGTACTCCCCGCGAACTTGGCTAACAATGAGTTTGGAGTCACCGTATGTCTCGAGATTTTTAACGCCAATCTCATCGGCGAACTGCATCCCCATCAAAAGAGCGTTGTATTCTGCTACATTGTTGGAACAAGGCTCAGTTAATGAGACAGCTCAGGGAATCACATAATTCTGTGGCGAGACGAGTACTACTCCTACCCCAGCTACGATGTGTCCTTTTGGGCTTGTTCTGGATGCACCGTCAAAGAAGAGTTGCCACACTTGACTTTCGAACGATGTCTGAGTTAGGCAGGCTTCAGCGACCTCATCTGGGAGATCGTCGTAAAGTTTTGTTGCCCTCGGATCTGGATGCTCAGCCAGAAAATCCGCCACCGCTTGTCCTTTAATGGCCTTCTGTGGTAAAAAGTGCATTTCATATTGAGATAACAATATGGCCCATTTTGCCAGTCGCCATTTAGCGATGAAGGTTTTGTCATGAGTAACCTCAAGGGGTTGACTTTTGATATGACATTTATGGTTTGGCCCACCAGGTAGTGTCGCATTTTCTGAATGGCGAACACCAGTGCCAAACATTCCTTCTCGATCGGGTTGTACCAATGTTCGGCTCCGATCATTGTTCTACTCAGATAGTAGATCGCTTGCTCTCGTCCTTGATCATCATGCTGAGCTAGTAGAGCTCCCAAAGAATGATCCATTGCCCGGACATATACCAGGAAAGGTTTTCTGGATATCGGAGCTGTAAGACTGGTGGTTGGGTGAGGTATTGCTTGATTTCCTTAAATGCTTGTTGACAAGGGTCGTCCCAAATGAACGAGACACCCTTCTTCATTAGCTTAGTGAAGGGTTGGCATCTTCCGGAGAGGTTTGAGATGAACCTACGGATGTACGCCGATCGTCCTTGCAATCCCCTGAGTTCCTTGAGATTTCTCAGAGGTTGCATCTCCTGGATAGCGCGAACTTTTTCTGGGTCCAAATGGATTCCTGTGGAAGTTACAACAAATCCTAGGAATTTGCCACTGGCCACCCCCAGGAAGGACTTGGTAGGATTCATCTTCAACTGATGAGCTCGCATGATGTCAAAAACCACCTTCAGGTCAGCTATGTGATCATCTTTAGTGCGGCTTTTTACCGTGATGTCGTCAACATAACATTCCACCGTTTCGCGTATTTGCTGATGGGAAATGGCATTCATGGCCCTTTGATATGTTGCCCCTGCATTCTTCATTCCGAAGGGCATGACGGTGTAGCAATATACCCCTAGAGGTGTCCTGAAGGAGGTGTGCTTTTCGTCGTCAGGATACATTTTAATTTGATTGTATCCTGAGAATCCATCCATGAAGGACATTCGTTCGAATCCACAAGTATTGTCAATCATGACATCTGTGATAGGCAGTGGGAATTCATCTTTGGGGCAAGCCTCGTTTAGATCACGGAAGTCGATGCCGATCTGGATCTTCCGTTCTTCTCGGCAACTGGGACAATGATGGCTACCCAGTCGGGATGTTGTTCTTCCCTGATGAAGCCAGAATCAATAATTTTTCTGACTTCTGATTGAATTGCCTCCATTATCTCTGGACGGAACCGTCGCTGCTGTTGTTTGACAGGTTTTGCGTCCGGATTGATGTTGAGGTGGTGCATATCCACTTGAGGATCAAGTCCAGGCATGTCCTCGTAATTCCAGGCGAAGACGTCTATATACTCTTGTACAAGAGATATTAGATCCTTCTTCTCCGAAGGTGACAGGCCGTCACTTATGAAGATGGGCTTAGGATTGGCCTCATCTCCTAGATTGACTTGAAAAACCTTGTCTTCTGTGGGTGGCTCGCGCTGTTCAAAGCGGGTATCCCAAAGAGTATTTAAATGTTAATCCAAGGATCTGTATCAGATTGGATCATTTCTTCATCTCCGTCTTCCAGGTGGCTTGTTGAAACCATGTTCACTGAAAGTTCTCTGAAGATGTTGCCGACACTGACATCCAACTCCCACGATGACGTGCCTGAAGAGTAATTATGACCTGATGGCCCTCCAGAATCAGAGGCTGATGGGATCGGGGTCGATACATAGCCCAACCCCCGGCGCGTCCGGTGATAATAATCGGGGGCTTTCCCTTTCGGCACAAAGGATCGAAGTAGCGTTCTCCTTCCTTTACTGAAGTTCAACCCGGGTCTGTTGGTTAGATCGTACCCCATGCACTTCATCATTTTGAGCGCTGTTGGTTCATAATGACCGAACTGAGGGGATTCCTCCTCACCTTCCGATTCTTCGCGGGGTGTTGGTTCAGACGAGATTCGCCCAAAAAGAATTGGTTTTTGGCCTTTCCGTCTGGCTGGAACCATAAATATAGATTCTTACGCATTACCATTATCTTGGTATGTCCCGAAGGATGATTTTACTGGTACATGCAATGATGTCAAAGTATCCATTGCCGACCAGAGGTCATCATCTACATCAGTGCTAGTATCTGACGGTATTGAATCAGAAGCAAACACAGAAAAATACGCTAAATCTAATTCTTCATTAATGTACCAACCGCCTACATCGTCGGTGGTATTATCAACATCGAGCTTATCAATGCTCTTTACAGGTGGATCTAGCTCCAACACACACTCATCTTCCTCCAGCTCAGTATCGGCTTCATTGCCAGAGTCTGGTTCTTCCGGTTGCGGGACTTCATCCGTTCCCCCGGGATCTTGGTACAGTAAGGAGTCTGTGAAATAATTCTCGACCCCTTTGAATGGATGACTTTCGGCAATCAACGTCTGCACCTTTCCATTCTCGTCAATGTATTTCATGACTTGATGGAGAGTAGCGGGAACGATGGAGTTGCGGTGAATCCACGGACGTCGCAGCAATAGGTTGTAGGAAGTGTCGGCATCAATGATGTAGCATGTCACTTCCGACTTTAAACTTCCAATCTGGCATTTGAGCTTAATCTTCCCCATCGGACGGGTCCTGTTGGCATTGAACCCATAGATAGTTGTCTGGGTAGGGCTCAAACGATGAGTAGGAATGCCCAGATATTGCATGACCCGGCGAGGCATGATGCTCAACGCGGACCCTGGATCTACTTGAATGCGGTTCACTTCAGATGATCCAATATACCCTGTGAAGTACAGGGGTCGATCATGCTTCCCTTTAACCTGCATATCCTCTGCCGTGAAGGTGATGCAGGGGGCATTCTGGGAGGTGTGGAGACAATTCTCTACATCTTCCTCCTTTGGCACCTGGGTCATGAAGACCTCAGCGTTTGCCAGAGCCTCTTGTAGAGCTTCTCTGGTTGACTTTGACAGCCTAAGAAGCTCATACAAGGTAATCCGTGTCGGGATGTTGGCCAATTGAGCCAGGACATCAAAGCGGTAAGGCGCCGTAGATCCTTCCACGATGCCCTTTTGAAGGGCTCGAGAAAATCGAGTCTCCTTCTGTTTCTCCACTGGTTGTTTTGTGGAGGGCTTGGTTGGCTCTGCAGCTGGTTGTGGAGGGGTTGCCGCCGTTTCGCCATACTGCTTCAAGTAGGGCTGTCCTGAGCGGGTTTCTGCACTAGCCGACCGGGTTCTGCGGCCAGAACTATTGTCTCCTCTTCCGAGACGGTTAGCGAAGGAATATCGGTATCCGTTTCTCGAGAAGAGGCACACACCACATTGCAGGATGACGCCTTTGCCTTGCCCTTAGACTTCTTATTAGTTACAGTAGTCCATTGCTGGGCGTCAACAAGGTCAGGGTGGACCCACATGATTTCCCCTCGAGGCGTAGGAACGGGTACTAGGCCCTTCTCTTGTTGCTGGTGAGGATCCGTGTTGACCACTCTTAGCTCTCCTTTCGGAACAGGGACCACCCCCGAAGGCGTTGGGGGTTGTCTTCCGAACTGGAGAACTGACGTCATGTTAGCCGTCACCTTCTTCTGCTCTGGTCGGAGTTTTAATACCTCCGCGTTCAATCAGGGCCTGAAGGATGTCCTTGAAGACGTAGCAGCTTTTGGTGGGGTGTCCCAACATTATGTGGTATAAGCAGTAATTGGGATTGTCGGTTTTATCGACTTCTCCAGGGCGCCTGGCTTCAGGGAGCTTCAGTCTATTGCTCTTGTTGAGTAGCTTAAAGAGCGAATCGACATGTTCCTCCTTGAAAGAATACTGCTTGTTGGCGCGTGGCTGGCTCGAAGAGCCACTTGCCTTGACCGGTTGAGGTTTGGCGGGAGATTTGGTCTCCGTTGCCAAATTATCCTTCTGCTTTGTCTGGAGGGATGTGTCTGGCGCACGCCTGGTTGACCTCTCTGGCCGTGGCTTCCCTTCTTCTGCCCTGACGCGGGCGATAATCTCCTCAGCCTGTTCACCTTGTTGGACCAACTACTTCCAGGTGCGGCTTTCAGCAACTCCTATTTGAGCAAGGAGTGAGGTTTGGAGATTGTGGCGGCATGTTTCCACCAGGGTGACCTGGGTCATGCCGCTCGGACATCAGAGTGCCACATTCCAAAATTTTCCACGAAAGATTTGACGGACTCTCCCTTTCGCTGTTTGGTAGCCAAAAGGGTGGGCATCGTGACTTCCGATTCGTCTTCGAAGAAGCGCGTTAGGAATAGCTTCTCCAATTCGCCCCAGTTCTTGATGGAGCCCTCCAGGAGTTTCATAAACCATTCAAAGGCGAGCCCTTTCAGGGTGCCAATGAACAGTCATGCCAAGATGGCATCATTGTCTACTACATTCCCTGTTTGGGATTTAAAGTAGTAGATGTGTTGGTTGGGTGACCCTTTCCATCGAATGCTTGAAGGGTTGGAGCCTTGAACTTGGACGGGTATGGAACCAAGTCCCATTCAGCAGGATAGGGCCGGACCACTCCAACTTCTGGGAGGCCTTTACGGTTGGTAAGGGCCTCGAGGCGTTGCTCCAATTGACTCATTCTTTTAGCATGAGCCTTTCCCTGGTCTTGGTCGCCCTTTACTTGCGACGAGGATTTAGATGAACTAGAAGTAGATCGCGGCCTCTCCTCAGAAGGTTCGGAAGATGAGCTTTCTCCCTTTTTCCCTTTGCCCTTCGTCTTTTTAGGAGGAGATTTCCTCCTGTCTTCGAGCAACTGTGCAAGCATCTGCTTGAGGGAGTCGATAGATTTCTGCTGAGAAAGAATCATATCCATTTGTCCCTTCTGAATTTATTCTAAACGTCTAGCCGTTTCCTCATGAGTGCCTATCATGTAGGAGGCCTCCTTCTCAACGGAAGAGTTTGAAGCCCGTGATTCCGCTACGGCGGAGTGAGAATCATTCACTTTAATGCCATAGGCTAAGGCATTATAATCAATCGGGGGAATGGCCCCAGTCCGGGTGCGAGTGTGTTGATACACCCCTTCCGGTTCAGAGTCAGACTCATCCGAGCTGACTGCAGGTTGTTTTCCCTTGCTCCTGCTCGTTATATTCGCAGTGAGCTCCGGGTACTCAATGTCAGAGAAGGTTCTCCGTCTGTGGGAGCGCCTTCTTTTGGCTGACGGGGGAATCAGGGCCAGCTGTCTAACTAAAGACTGCTGGTGCACACCTGAACCACAACGGCACTCAGAGAGCATAGAAATGAGCCGTTGGCAGCAACATGATGAAGTGACCTGATTGGCATTTCTTTTCTTCGTCAAGTAATCCCTCAGATCCACGGGAGGGGGATCGAAGAGATTAACCTCGCAACGTCGAAGACAGGAGGCATCCATGTGCTGTACAGCCTGGACGCGGGTTTCAGGGACGCGATTTTCGCGCCACGGCTGTAAGACGCGCGTCTGGCGTCTCTGTTGGGACAAGACGCGATTACCGCGCTGCCGCTCGGTGCGTCAGGGCAGAGACGTTTGAGAGAGGATGGGCTGCTGGGCCCCACGCCTATGGGCGCGTGCCTCTCGCGCTTGATGAGGTGCAGAGGCTTCACCTTGGCGTTTGGTGAGTTGGTCTTCAGAGGACCTAGCTTGAGGAGTCTCGCGTTTAGGCCGCCAAACGCGGACTTCACATGCTGGACGTGGCGCGGGCAAGGCGCCAGATTGTACGTCGCGTCCAGCCTCATTCGGACAACCAGAGGTTCCAACTTGTAGCTGACGCGCTCGTCTCCTCTGTCGACGCTCAGCGTTTCGGTTGCATCGTGGAGGTGGAGAGTGACCAACGACGACCTGATGCTAGACACCGGAGATTTTGACCACGCGGGTCTCCTGAGAGACGCTGACGCGTTTGTTTCGTGCTGCGCGGTTGATCGCAGCGGCAGTTGTGCTTGAGATCACGCGGGCCTTCTGAGAGGCGTTGGCGCGTGTATCTTGCTTGGCACAGTTGACAGCAGCAGTGCCCGAGAGAACCTCGGATCGGGCTTCGGGGCCATTCCCCGTCGAGACCCTGCGGCAGACGTGGGTCTTTGGGCTCTTAGAGCCGGCAGAGAGAAACTCTTCGTATTTCGCCTGGTCGAACTCGACAACGAGCGATTCGACCATCTTTCCCTTATGAAGGACGTCATCTTGCGCCACGATTTGCTCATCAGTGACAAATGTAGTCCCCAGCGGAGTCGCCATCTCTTGTACGCGCCGGAAAAAGAAATAAAGGGGTTCGCTGTAAAATTTCCTTGAATCAGATGAAAAGTTACAACAAAACTGTTTTCCTTCCAGTTACAAGGGAGGGAGGATGTTGAATCTTGAATCCTCCCTTTGTTTAAAGCTGGGTTCTTCAAGTGGCGGTGGAGAGTGAATCTTGTTCTCCGTTGACCGGATGACCGTCGGGATCGTCAGGGATCTTCTCTTTGGCTGGTAGAAGGAGTAACACAGCTCTGTCTACCAAAACTCTCAAAGAGAAGGTAGGAAAAGGGGCAACTCGTACGCAGCGAGCTTGTTGAAGAGTTGAGCTCTCTCTTGCTTCTCTCTCTCTGTCTGCCTGGGTGTAGTCTGTTGTCTATCTCTGATCTCTCCCTTTCCCCGACCTTCTTTTTTCTCCTCCCCGTTGTCCATAGCGACGGGGCTATTTATAGAGGCTCCAGGGGTGAACGTGCCCTCTAGAAGTGCTCCACAATGAGGGGCTGACCTCCCCGCTATGTGGGCGGCGACTGGCCCCATAACCAGGGCGGTTATAACTGAGGCGCGGGTTTCAACCCACGCGCCTTGATACTGTGACGCGGGCTTTGGGCCCTCGCGCCTTGATGCTGAGACGCGGGTGTCGAGCCCACGCGCCTTGATGTTGAGACGCGGGTGTCGAGCCCACGCGCCTTGATGTTGAGACGCGGGTGTCGAGCCCACGCGCCTTGATGTTGAGACACGGGTGTCGAGCCTACGCGCCTTGATGTTGAGACGCGGGTGTCGAGCCCACGCGTCTAGAACTTGAGGCTCTGCTTTTTAATGGCTTGTCTTTTAGTGATTTTAGACAGCCTACAATCACCAATGCTCTTTCTTCTTTAGGTGATGACATCTCCAATGACCAAAAGTGCGAAAAGTGATTCGGGCACTTCCTACATCATGGGAGATCAAGGCCACCACCCTAAAAGAATTGAACGACAAGGATAAGATGGACCTCATTAGTCTCATTGGGAACCTAAAAACCCATGAGATGGAAAGAAAGCAAGAGAAGAGGCTGTTCCACTAAAGAAGAAATCCTTAGCCTTCAAGTCTTCATCCACTCTTGAAGACGATGAAGAGATGAAGAAGAAGATGAGGAGCTATCACTACTTGTTCGCAATGTGAAGAGAATGTACCGGAGGAACAAGCTCAACTTCCGAAGGAAATTTGAAGGCAAAGAGGAGAGGAGAATTATATGCTACAATTGCCGAAAACCCGACACATCATGGCGGATTGCCCGGAGTTTAAGAAGAAGATGACCTCCTCCTTCAAGCCAAAGAAACCGGAAGAAAAGAAAGCGTACAAGGCAACTTGGGATTCGGAAAGCGAGTCCGAGGAAGAGGCGGATGTAGCGAATATGTGTTTCATGGCAAACACACCAAAGGTAACCCCTCAACTTCTTGATGATGAAGATGATGAATTAAGCAAAGAAGTTCTTGTTCATGCCTTTGTTGAACTTTTAGAAACTCATGACAATAAAAAGATTGAATGCTCTAAATTGGAAAAAGAAGTTGCTTTTATCAAAAATCAACTTGCTATTATTTCTAAAGAAAAAGATGAAATTTCTTCAAATCTCATTTCTACCCAAAATGAATTTTGTGCTTACAAAGTTGCTTGTAAAGCAAAATTTCCTAAAATTGATGAAAAAGAAATTTCTTCTTTGAAAACTAGAATTGTTGATTTTGAAAAGACATTAAAGGATTGTGCTTTTAACACTAAGAAACTTGAAGAAATATTTTCTAAAAAGCACACCTCTCATGCTAAAGATTCACATGTTAAGATTCCTCATGCTCACACTACACATAACACTTCTCATGCTAAATCCTTTCATGCTCACAATTCTCATGCTCACAAATCACACACTCACTATGCTTTTAAATATGGTAGAGTGTATAGATGCACATATTGTGGTAAGAATGGACATTTGGCTAAATTTTATTATGACCAAATAAATAGGACCAATAATCTTGTTTGGGTTAATGAAACTAACTCTTTAGGGCCCAAGAAAATGTGGGTACCAAAATCAAGTCCTAAATTATTTGATGTAGGTACACACCAAGGCTCCAAGACGTAGGGAGCGGTGGTACCTTAATAGTGGTTGTTTTAGACACATGACGTGGGACATCAATAACTTTACAACCCTATCAAGGTACGAGGAAGGTGGCTCTGTCACCTTCGGGGATGACTCCAAAGGCACTATCATCGGTATAGGTAACATTCAAATTGGTGCATCTCCCATTATAGAAAATGTTGTACTTTTTGATGGTTTGAAACATAATTTGCTTAACATTAGTCAATTTTGTGATCGTGGACTTAAAGTTGTTTTTGATGATTCTTCTTGCAAGATTTTTGATGTTAAAACCAATGATTGTATTCTCACCGGTTTTCGTGATGATAATGTTTATATCATTGACATGCTTAATGTGGAATGTTCTACTAAATGCTTAAATGCTTTTGATGAAAATTCTTGGCTTTGGCATAGAAGATTAGGACATGCATCTTTTGACCATCTTTCTAGGATTAATTCTAAGGATTTGGTGAAGGGTATACCTTGCTTGAAGTTTGAGAAAGACCGCATTTGTGGTGCGTGCCAACTTGGGAAACAAACCAAGTCTTCCTTCAAACCAATCAAGGATATCATGTCAACTAGGCCTTTAGAATTAATTCATATGGATCTTTTTGGACCTACTAAAACTAAGAGCTTAAATGGTAGTAGATTTGTATTTGTTTTAGTTGATGATTTTTCCCATTTCACTTGGGTTTTCTTCTTGGAACACAAAGATCAAACTTTTTCTCATTTCAAAATTTTTCGAAAAAGGGTTAAAAAGAAAAAGGTTTTCCGATTTTGAAAATAGAGTGATAGAGGTGGTGAGTTTGTTAACCAACTCTTCATGACTTATTGTGATGAAAAGGGAATTAAGCATGAAATGTCTTGTCCTGGAACTCCACAACAAAATGGAGTTGTATAAAGGAAAAATAGAACACTTCAAGAGATGGTTAGGACAATGATAAGTGAGTATGACCTCCCTCAATATCTATGGGCCGAGGCCGTAAACACCGCATGCTATATATCAAATCGTATTTATTTATGTAAAAATTCTTCCAAAATATCTTTTGAAATGTATCATTCTAGAAAACCTAATGTTTCATATTTCAAAGTTTTTGGATTCAAGTGTTTTGTTTTGAACACTAAAGATAACTTGGGTAAATTTGATGCTAAGGCTTATGAAGCAATCTTTATTGGATATTCTACAACTAGTAAAGCTTATAGAGTATTCAATAGATCTTCACTTACCATTGAAGAATCCATGCATGTTAAATTTGAAGAATCTAATGTGTTTGTTGAGAATGTTGTAGAGATTGAACCATTAGGTGAAGACATGGAGAAACTATCCTTGAAGGACTCACCCGCTCAAGAAGAAAAGCAAGAATCAATTGGTGATGTTCAAGAGGATAAAGAGGAAAGCTCTCAACCGCTTCCTAAAGCTTGGAGATATGCCACAAATCATCCAAGGAGCTCATCTTAGGTGATGCATCTAAAGGGGTAAAAACTCGCTCCAAACTCCATGACCTATGTGGTAACTTTGCTTTCATTTCTCATTTTGAACCCAAAAGCATCCTCGAAGCTGAGGCGGACTCATATTGGTTGCTAGCCATGCAAGAGGAACTCAATCAATTTGAGCGCAACCAAGTTTGGCCCCTTGTTCTTAGGCCCCATGATAGACCAATAATTGGTACTATGTGGATCTTTAGAAACAAGATGGATGAGTCCGGAAATGTGATTAGGAATAAAGCTAGGTTAGCGGCTCAAGGTTACACTCAAGTTGAGGGAATTGACTTTGAGGAGACCTTTGCACCCGTAGCACGGCTTGAAGCTATACGGATGACACTAGCTTTTGCATCTTTCAAAATTTTAAACTTTTTCAAATGGATGTGAAAAGTGCATTTTTGAATGGTTTTATAAATGAAGAAGTTTATGTTGCTCAACCTCCCGGTTTTGTTGATCATGTTCATCCCGATTTTATTTTTAAACTTGATAAAGCTTTGTATGGATTGAAATAAGCTCCAAGAGCTTGGTATGAAAGGCTTTCTAGTTTTCTCATTTCAAATGATTTTATTAAGGCAAAGTAGATACAACACTATTCACTAAGCATGTTGATAATGACATTTTAATTGTGCAAATTTATGTTGATGATATAATTTTTGGTTCTACTAATGAATTTTTATGCAAGGAATTTGAAAAGGTTATGCAATGTGAGTTTGAAATGTCTTCAATGGGTGAGCTTAATTTCTTTCTTGGACTCCAAATCAAAATTGCAAGATGGGAACTTCATATGTCAAGCCAAATACGCAAAGGAACTCGTAAAGAAGTTTGGACTTGAAGACTCAAAGGTTTGCAACACTCCCATGGCAACTACCACCAAGCTTGATAAGGATGACCAAGGTAAAAATGTTGATATTAAATTGTATAGAAGCATGATAGGTAGTCTTTTGTATTTGACGGCAAGTAGGCCGGATATCATGTTTAGTGTGTGTCTTTGTGCTAGATTTCAATCGTGTCCCAAAGAGTCCCATCTTTATTGCGGTAAAACGCATTATTCGTTATATTAAGGGAACGATTGGAATGGGTCTATGGTATCCGAAAACCGGAGATTTCTCAATGACGAGTTATTCGGACGCCGACTATGCGGGTTGTAGAGTAGATAGAAAGAGTACTAGTGGGACATGTCATTTCTTGGTAATTGTCTTGTTTCATGGTCCTCTAGGAAACAAAATTCCGTAGCTCTCTCAACCACCGAGGCGGAGTATGTTGCCACGGGGGCTTGTTGTGCACAAGTCCTTTGGATGAAACATACTCTCCTTGATTATGATTTGCATTACAACCATATAAAAATATTTTGTGATAATACTAGTACTATACATATGACAAAGAATGCAAATCAACATAGTAAGACCAAGCACATTGAGATTAGATATCACTTTCTTAGAGATCATTTTGAGAAAGGAGATATAGATATTGATTATGTTTCTACGGATTTGCAACTTGCCGATATTTTCACTAAACCACTTGATTTTGCTAGATTTTCATTCATTGTGGTGAACTTAATGTTTGTGTTATTGAATAAAAATGTTTTCTTAACCCTTTTTGATGTATGACAAAAAGGGGAGAATGAGTTTATGTATGGAAATATGAGCTCATATGGTTTGGGTTCCATATGAGTTTATATATGTTTTGAGTTTTTGATGTGTTTTTATATATGTTTTGAGTTTTTGATGTGTTTTCATTTTTGGTTTCATGATGTTTACTTGCAAATTACAAATTACATTGTTTTTCTTTGTTTAATATAGCATTTTGAGGGGGAGCTTTCTCCTCCCCTATACTTTTGTTTATAGCCTATTTGTTTTGTCATCATCAAAAAGGGGGAGATTGTTGGCCCAAAAGGTTACACTCTCCATTTGTTTAGAGTTTTGATGATAACAAAACAAATAAGAGCTATTTGGTACTAATTAGTTTGTTTAAGATAAGTTTCAGGTTAGTACCATATTTGGAGGCCATTGCTTAGCTATTGCAAGAATTTCTAGGTTCATGAAGCAAAGAAGGCTTTTTGCTCATTAAGGGAGGAACATAGAAGAGAAGCTCTAGCAAGGCATCGCATGGCTCAAGACTTCAAGATTGCTCAAGATAATTTATTAGATTTGTTTCTTTTAGTTTAGAGTTTTGTTAAAGAATAGTGAATAGTTTGAAGCTCTATCACACACGTTTTTGCGCACATCTTGTTTCCAACATATTTCCTATAACATGTACAAAAATAGTTGTATACAATCTTCAACCTACAAACTTACTTTGATTTACCTATTCATGTGTTTTAAGTTTTGTGTTTTAACAAAACTTATTTTTGGAATTAATGACAAAAACTATGATATATATATGTTTCATGTATATAGGATTATATCCATATACATCATGCTTCAAAATGTTTAAATATCATGTTTTTGTATTTGGAAGAGTTTTGGACAAAACGTATTTTCTATTCAAAATCCAAGTTTTAGAAAAATACAGTTTTTGGTTTTTGGTAAAAATGATAAGAGACAAAAATAGTTCATATTGATTGATATTTGAGCTAAACTTTTTATTACATGTTTATATATCAATGTAAAATGATAAAACTATTTTTGGTGATTTTTAGGAATGTTAAAAGATTTTTCAAAATTTTTAAAAACTATTTTCTGACCCAGTTTTCTGTTCCAGACTTCATCCAGTCGACTAGTCTTCTGACAAGTCGACTTGGCTAGAAGTCGGTCGACCGGGTCGGTCGACCGACGTGCACAAATCTGTGCACGTTTGGCAGACTTTGGACGGTCGACCGTCCCGTCGACCGGGTCTGAGAGCAGAGCTCTCTGTTTGTTTGGGTCGACCGGCCGGTCGACCGTAGCCTGCAACGGCTATTTTCTTTGAACTAGCGGTCGACCGGGCCGGTCGACCAAGCTAGCCGTTTGAACAGTAACGGCTAGTTTTCTGAGCTAGTTTATTTTTGTCCTTTTCTCACTTAATTATGTTTAAGTGACATGTTTTGGTTCTAATACTTTTGATTAGCCTTAATATGTTTTATCTCCTAACCCTAACCCTCTCCTATAAATAGGGGTGTTTAGGGAAGGTTGGTCACTAAGAAAATTCTCAAAATTTCCAAAAGTTTAAGGCATTCAAAAAGACTTAGTTTCTTGATTTTTGTGCTGAAATTCTCTCTCATTTCTGTAGTGCTTTCAATAACTCTTTGATTTCTTTTTCTTTTCTCCTTACACACAAGAGCTTCATTCCTACTCATTATTCTCTAAGGATCTTTGTAAGGGAAGAGAATTTTGCAAGAGAGAGTTTGTGGTCTTTTGACTACTCAGAGATTGCTTGTACTTGAGATTGTGGAGTTGGGTACTTCGGTGTATTTGTGACATCTTTGTGATAGTGGAAGTGGTTGGAATCCTTCTGGGGAAGGCGGGGAAGTAGAGCTGGGTGCTCGAACCTCGATAACAAATCTCGGTGTTTGCGTTTGGTTTACTTGCTCTTATTTCTTGCTCTATTTTCATTGCTCTTATTACTTGCTCTCTACATTCATTGCTATATTCACTTGCTTTGTGAGATTGTTGCTTCATAATTTTTATATTGTGCATTGATTAGCATTATCACCTATTCACCCCCCTCTAGGTGATTTTCAGAGTCGCCATCTTTTTTTCCAATGATTTTGCAAAGGGGAAAACTTACAAAAAGGGGTGAAGAGCTAAATTACAAGTATTCTAAAAAGATTACAAGTAGATCTCCTCTGAGATTCTGGAGAAGTGTGCTGATTGGAGTATGGTCACGCGCGACCACTTTGTCCCTTTGACGATGCGATCGATGGATTCCCTTCTCGCCGTTCGGGGAATCGGAGAACAGAAGATTGGTAGAACCCTCTTGTTACTTCTCAAACTGCCTCCACTTGGGAATTCCTTCTCGCCTGGTTCTGGAGATTCCTTAAGAGGAAGACCTTAGGGTATCAGCACCCTGATTAGAGAAGCAGTTCTCTGAATTCTTGAAAGCAAGAGAATAGATCTCTGTTTAGCCGTCTCCCTCTGTGCGTCTCCTTACTATGCGATTGTGTCCATGCCTTTCTCTTCTTGTGCCTCTGGTGTGTTATTTATAGGGAGAGCAGGGGGATAATTGTCTCTTGAAAATCTGAAAACAGATTGAGTCATCTGTTTAAATCTGAAAAGTAGCCTTGCTGCGAGGCTAGAATAAGCTTCTGCGAAGCTAGGAATAGCAGGTAGCGTCAATCTCCTGATCTGTTTTGATTCTTTCCAAATATTGAAAGATCTCCCCTGATCTTCTTACTTGTTTTAGGAGAGTCATGAGATTACGGTAAACAACTACCAAATTTAATCTCAGATTTGATCTCGATTGGATTTAATCTTGATCTTGAATAGATTTAATCTCATCTGGAGATTTAATTAGTCAAAGGTGACCATAAAAGACCCACAGCGGAGCTGCCGCGTCGAACTCGCAGCGGAGCTGGAAAGAGCATCTGGTGAAGTCAGAAGAAAGCTCTTCAGCGGAGCTGGATAACATCTGTGGCGAAGCTACCGACCACCCTTCTGCGCGGTTGCGTGTATGGCTTCGAGCGAAGCTAACTCTCTGCGGAGTTAACTGAGCACTTCAGGCGAAGCTGTAAGTTAGTTCTCCGATAGAGTTTTGAACAGCTTCAAGGCGATGTTGGACAAACTTAGCCTCTCAGGCGAGGCTATCCCCTTGGGCTCATGTGATGCTAAGTGTTAAGCTAACCTAGCATTTTAGACCTGCTTAGGTCTCTTCAAAGACAATCTGGGCTTACTGTCTGCTTCACTAGATCAGTAGAGTCCAAGTTGCTAATTTGTCCCTTGGAGACGGGTACAGAACTGGTCGTCAGCTTGTCTGTCACTTGTCTTTTGTAAATATCAACAAGTTTAGACATTGTTCAGGTCAGTCAAGAATCTTGTGTTTTTTAGAGTGTCAACAACTCCAACCTTACCATCAACCTGAAACTCTGAACTTACCCAACGTCATGACTCGAAAAGCTCTGTCGTCGCTCTGAGATCATCATGTTGACTGCATATGATGACAGTCCGTCAAGACAATAATCTGGCTCCACAACTTAACAAGAAAGAAATGAGATCTTGACCTCATATTCTAGTCTATATATAAATAAATAATTTGGATACATCATGAGTTAGTCTCATAGGCAATGTGTGATTAAACTAACACAAAGTCTTTATCTTAACATTCTCCCTCAAGCTGGAGCATATATACCAAATATGCCCAACTTGTCACAAATAAAATCCATTCGTGTTATACCAAGTGGTTTGGTAAGAAAATCTACTAGTGGTGTCCTGATGATACATGCTTTGCCACAGCGATCTTTTTCTCGAGCTTCTTACGAACTATATGACAATCACCTCAATGTGTTTGGTTCTCTTATGGAACAACAGATTTTCAATAATGTGAATTGCTGCTTTTTTATCACCATAAAGTCTTGTAAGACACCCTGGTGGAAAATCAATCTCTATCAATAAATCTCTGAGCCAGACTAGCTCTAATATCACATTTGCCATTGCCCTCCGACGCTGCGCTGGACCGAGAGACCATACTCACTTTTTGTTTTTCTATGATACAAGATTTCCTCCAAGAAAGATTCAATATCCCATGAATGATCTACTATCAAAAGGGTACACTGTCTGTATCTGAGAAGCCTGTTACTCTGGTGTGTCTATGATCTGAGTAGAGAAGCCCTCTCCTTGGAGCTTTCTTTAGGGCCTCAAAACCCTCATTGCCGCCCTCAAATGGGTAGTCCTCAGTGCTGAAAAAAATGACTCACTACACTGACTTCGAATGTGGTGTCTAGTCTAGTCACTTCAGGTAGTTTTGCTTGTTCACCAATTTCTTGTACCTTCCAACATCTTTAAGAATCTCTCCCTATGTGATGTCCAAGGAGAATTAATATCTTGCACCAAAGCATCTTAACCATCAAAAGCAAGTTGAGTATATATTTCCTCTGTGACAGAAAAATGCCCTTTGTGGACCTAGCCACTCAATGCCTAAAAAGTATTTCAGGGATCCAAGTCCTTGGTCTGAAAGTGCTTCTGCAAGTGCTTCTTCAGGCTGTCAATTCCCTTTATATCATCTTATGTGATCACAATATCATTCATATACAAAACTAGCTCTTCTCATCCTGTATCTGTCAAAACACAGAGTGGTTTTTCTGTGCGGGATAGAGGCCAAACTCCTGAATCACTGATGCAAAGTGCCCAAAGCAGGTTATCAAAGACTATCGTAGAGTAATTTCTTCAACCTGCAAATTTTCGCACACTCCCTGAAAAACAAAGTCTGGTGGTTGCTCCATATAAATCTTCTCATCAAGAATACAATTGAGAAGGCATTCTTGATGTCCAACTAATGAAGTCGCCAGTGGTATGTCGCTGCTAATGGCACAACAACCCGCACAGGTGTCGCGATTGGGGAGAAGGTATCTACATAATTCTGTCCATAAACCTGTGAATATCCTTTGACAACCAATCTTACCTTTAAGTGAGCTAATACTCATCTGGGTTTTGATAGTGTAAACCCACTTGCACCCAACGACTTTCTTCCCTAGTGAAAGTGTGACCAACTCTCAAATCTTATTCTACTCGAAGGCCATCATCTCCTCCTGTATCGCCTGAGTTCAACCTTGAAGAGACAATGCTTCCGATACATTCTTGAGAACCGAGCATGAATTCAAAGAAGAAATAAATGAAAGAAAGAAGGATGATAAATGAGAATAAGAAATGAAATTGAAAAGAGGATGTTGCATACAATTACATTTGCCTTTTTGAAGCGCAATGAAAATATCTTTAGTAGTAAAAGTACTAGATAATTGTGCAGTGATAGTCTCACTTGAATTTTGTACAGGACTTGATACTGAGTGTGGCACTAGCAAAGGAGCATGAGCTGTTCGTTATGTGTAGATCTGAATCGGATCCTGAAACCAAAGTGGATCTTTACCAGTCACATATTTAGATGTTGACCCACCACTATTGAGTAATATTATTGGCCCAGAGGCCCTTCACCTTAGTTTTGATGATGACTAACTTATGAAGGTTAGTTTGCTAATGATCTTGTGTTTAATAAGTTTCAGATATTGATCAAGATCTTAATAGAGATTTGACTTCAACAAGAGATTCACAGTCAAAGTGTTGAAGCAAACAAGTATTAATTCAAGAGCTCGCGCGTCAAGATCGCATCTAGCACTCGGTTGGAGTCAAGCTCTTTGGATCGTGTTTGGATCGAGTCATCTTGAAGATGGAGATTGACAAGAAGACTTCGGTTTGTTTTAGTTTAGAGTTTAGATCTTGTGTAAAAATAGACTACTGTTGATATGCTCAGGTCACACACACATAAGTCAAAATAGTTTATTAGTTTCGGTTTAACTAGTTTTAGATTTTCAAGGATCTATCTTTTAGTTTCATGAGTAGATTTCATCTAAAGTAGTTTACATGATTTATATGTATAGTGGATTCATCCATATACATTATTTAGTTCACATTGTCTAAAAACTTATTTTGATGATTCTAATTAATGGTTTTAAGTTTAATTTTTAACAAAACTTACTTTTGGATTTCATGTCAAAGACATAGATATATCTTTTATATGTGTATTGGATTCTATCCATACATACTATGCTTCAAAAAGTGTTTAAATAGCTTATTTTTATATTTATACAAGTTTAAAAAAAATCAGATTTTCATTTAGAACTTGATTTTGAAAATACCGGCTTTTAGTTTAAAGCTTAATTTCTATATCACAAAAATAATTTAAATTGTTTGAAATATGTGTTGAATTTTAGTCACACATATTTATTCTTCAAATATTTATAAGAACTTATTTTTGTGGATTTTATGTGATTTTATGGGATTTTATGAGATTTTATAGGATATTAAAAGACCAAATATTTCAACCTATAACCCTAGTTTTTGGGCTGGCTCGGTTGACCGACCGGTCGATCGAAGTCTGGCTCAGTCGACCGACCTGCACAGAAGTGCACAAGTTTTAGCGGTCGACCGAGCGGTTGACCGTTCCAGAGAGTCTGCTATCTGAAAATGGCCTCGGTCGACCGACCAGAGAGACCAGCTTTCTGGTTCTGATCTCGGTCGACCGGGCGGTCGACCGACAGGAAAATTGCCTTAGGGCTCGACTGGCTGGTTGACCGACAGCCTCAACGATCAAAAATTTAACTGTTAGCCGGTCGATCGGGCGGTCGACTGATAGGTCATCCTGAACCTGTTTTAACCCAATAGCTATATTTTCAGACCCCCATAAAAATAGGTCTTTGGGGCTATTTCTCCTAAGATTTTTATGAGCAAATTTTCCCATCTTCTTAAGTGATTTCAACAAGTTTTAAAAAGAAGTTTTTCCCAAAAATTCTCTTATCGTCATTTGCTTTCAAAGTTTTGGAAAATAAAAGAAAATCAAGCCTTTGGAATATATCTTTTGTTCTTCATTTTACATATCCATCAAGAAGTTTTTTTTCCCAAAAATTTTCTTTATTGTTTTATTTCTAAATTTTTTGTTTTTTCACATACTATCACCACAAATCTATCTTTAGATCTTTGTATTGTGAGAAATTGTTTGTAATTCTTTGATATCACCAAGAGAGAGTTTGTGATCATTGGATCATGAAGTTTTAATTCTTGTTTGCTTTGTGCAAGGCTTTATGCCTTCCCTCTTGTGTAGAGGTGTTTGTATTGAGAGAGGAGTTGTGTGCTCCTGGTGTTGAGTTGTAATTCCTCGGTGGAGGTCCTATTGTGGAAGGTCCTGTGTGGACGTCGTGAAAATCCTTCTGTGTGAAGGCGAGGACGTAGAGTAGCGGTTCGAATCTCGAAACATATCTTCGTGTTTACGCTTGATCCACTGTCTCTCAACTTTATCTCTCTTTATATCTTGCATTGTTTTACATTGTTCATATTCATATGCTAGATATAGTTTGTATGTGCTCACACTTTTGTTCAACCAAGAGAGCTTTTTAAAAGCACCTCAACTCCTAATTTAGAAGAATCTAGAGGAGTAGTTTCACAGCCCTTCACGGGAAATTCGGGCTTACTCTTGGTTACTCATAGTGTGTTTGCAATTAAGCTTTTAATTCCCATCATTTGTCCTAGATTAGCTAGTACACCTATTCACCCCCTATGTGTATTTCAAATATCACTTGATAGAACAGGTAATAGAGTCATTCTCTGATGCTGAAGAAGAAAAAGATGCGAAAATCTCAGGTTTAGACTAGAGAAACATTACATCTACATACAAGATATATCAGCCTATAAATGGAAATAAATATTTGTTACCTTTCTGAGTTCTAGCCAAAAAATTTCTTTATGAGACATAAAATCAAGTTTTATCTTATGAGGACTATGATTATGGACAAAACAGAGAGATCGAAAGATCTTTGGAGGCAAAGAGAACAAATTAATATTGGGGTATAAATTGTAATATGAATTTTTTTGCAACATAGAGGATGACATTCGATTTATCAAGTAATAAGTAGCAAAAATAGCTCATACAAAATTTACTTTTTTGTACCTGTCTATGAAATAGTAAAGTTCTAATAATGTCAAGAAAGTGTCTATTCTTATGTTTAGCTATCCTATTATGCTGGAGAGTGTAAATACAAGAGGATTGATGCAGGATTTCATTTTATTCTAGAAACTGACTAAAGTTGTTATTCAGATATTCTTTAGCATTATTGGATCTCAAACTTTTAATGCTAGAATTAAACAGATTCTTTATTTCTTAATAGAAACTTTAAATGTGAAAAATACCTCAGAACGAGATTTTAACAGATACATCCATGTGACTCGAGAATATTCATCCACGAAGCTGACAAAATACCTAAAATTCTGTTTTGATGTTACTGGACATTGACCCCATAAATGTGAATGAACTAAATTAAATGGCTTATTAGCTCTCTTATTGGCCCGACTAGTGTAAGACGCAAAATAGTGTTTTCCTAGCTGAAAAGACTCACACTCTAAGGATGAAACACAACCTAAAGAGGGAACAATAAATTTTAGCACAGGTAGAGAAGGGTGACCTAACTGACAGTGATATTCAAATGTTGATGAAGTGCTGATACATGCCGCCTGATCGGATGCCAACTCTAACTTATACAGACCATTCTGCTCGCGTCATGTTCCAGTCGTCTTTCTCGTCCCAAGCTCATGAAATGCACAACGCGTCAGAAAAAATATCACTGTACAATTTAAAGCCTTGGTAATCTTATTTATTGATATTAGGTTAAAAAAATAAGGTAAATTGAAAACATACGATAAAGGAAGGGTATGGGTGGTAGCAGCAGTGCTAATATCCTGAATGAGTAAGCGAGAGCCATCTACTAATACTACAGAGTTTAAGGCAAGAGTAAAAGAGGACATAATACCTCAGTTCCCAGTCATGTGATCAGTCGCCCCTGAATCTATAATCTAAATATGTGAAATAGATAATGTAAAATAAGATATACGAGTACCTGTTTAAGTTAGAGTGCTAGATAAAGAGGAAGACTAAGTTTGTATGTTCTATTGATGCTGTAACAATTAAAACTGCTCAAACTTATATTGCAACTGCTTTTCATCTGAAAGAGTGGCACAGATATGTGCATCTCTCACTGATTACCCTTTCAGAAGGGGCACTGATACTCTGTATGGCCTGATTCTTTGCAATAGTAATAGTAGATCACATAGCCATCTTCTCGTCCTCCTCGAGAACCTCCTCATCTGCCCTTTGTACCATCGCAGCTATCAAAACGTCCACCAGTGTAACCCCCTCGCCCCTCCATGTCAGCACGGCCTCCTCCACTGTCACCAATGTGGCCTCTTCATCTCTCATTCTACCTCCCTTGAGCTACTAGGAAAGATCGATTTGAGGTTGCTGTAGTAATGTCAGGTAACACCGCAAGAACACCATTCTTCATAAAGTGATATGTTTTCGGCCTAGCCGAAGAATAAACAAGGTCAAGGGTACCTAAGTAGGTCGTATCATCAACCGATTCCACTAGTTCTACATCTGGTTCACATCAGACGTGATCGAAAATATCTGATGAAGCTCCTCTGCTAGGCAATTGAACTCACCGTAATGATCATCCATGGGCTTATTGGTCTACTTCTTTTTAAATAGCTCCTGGATAACATCATAAGCCTATTGATATTGCTGCTTTCTCTGTAGACAAAAAACACCATAACTCCTTTACAGTCACGCAATGAAGGACCGCATCCTGAACCTTGAGCTTCATCGTAGTTAGTACCTGATGTAGTAGGTTGTTATCCTATAGTGTCCAAGCATCCGTCACTGGAGTAAGTGGGTCTGCCAACAAATGCTAGTTTTCTCATGACTAACCACATAAATCCCAATTACCCGCTTTCACTACGCGTAATTATTCCCATTAAGTTTTTGGTCTGTAATGCTACTAAAAACTATCTCAGAAATCCTTTTCTAAGCAGTTGTCCAACTAGATTTGGCAACCTTTGTCTCAGTAGATTCGGCCATCATGAAACAATCGAACTTGAAAAAATAATCCTTCTCAGAGAATAAACAGAAAGTCCCTACAACACCTCAAAGAAGGTTAAATGCCTTCACAGAAACATCCACCAACAGGGCTAACCAAATATCAAAATCTTGAGTTGAAAATCATATCATCTTTGGAGGCTAGGATCACGCAAGATGCATGCGTGCCGGGGCTGGCGTGCGGGCGTGCCTGGGCGTGGCCTGGTGGAGGCGGCGGGCTTGGTGATGGGATTAGTGATAAGGTTTTGGGATTAGGGTTTGGATTTTGGCTTTGGAAGGATTTTCGAGTAGCTCTGATACCATGACATAATAACATCAGAGATTGTGAGGGAAAGAGATGAGATCTTGGCCTCATACTCTAATTATATACAATAAAAAATATGAAACATCATGAGTTAGTCTCACAAACAATGTGAGACTAAACTAATGCAAGGTCTCTCTCAACAATATTCTATAGCTTTTCTTGTGCACATTGGTACAACTTCCACGTTGAACATTTTGCCTTTATATGGTAGACACAGACCTAGTTATTTCAAGAGTATAAGCCTATGGCACGCAGCTAATTTCTGTATTATTTCTAACAACTTCTCTTTGGCTCATTCGAATATCCATATGCATAGACTTGTTCGAACAAATCAAGGAAGAGGTAATCTTGTACTCAGCTCGTCTCATCTGAAATTTTACTTCCCTTTAGTATCTGATTGTTTCTTAATAAGTAGGCATGCCTACTTGTAACTTTCATTAAGTACCAAAAGTAGATTCATCAGTTTCTTGCTTCCAAAAGAGAACCAACATCAAGAGAGACAAAATAGGTCCCAGTCATCGCTTTTCAACTCTCTCCCAACTCTAATGAAGGGGTGGTCACAGGGGGAGAATTGGATTCATTCTAGTGTTTTCTGTGCGTATTGGAATAACTTCACGTAGCAATTTTGACTCTATCTCAGGGACACTGACCTAGTTGTTTGAAGCGTAGCTTACGGCTCATTTGTATATTATGCAATGTATTATTGCTAACAACTTTCTTGTTGGCGCCATATCATGTGCTTGTAAGAAACACAATAGAATTGCATGGTTCATCATGGAAACTGAGTTTGTAGCAAGTTCAATTTAGGGCATGTTTAGATTCATGGAAGTGGGGAGAAAATAAGAAGTGAGAAATGAGAGTGGAAAATGTGAAAATATAATTAGAAGTTGAGATTTGTGAAAATAAGTTTTTCAGTGTTTGATTGTAACGTAAAAGTTTAAATAAAAAAATTATTTTGTGTTTTTTCGGTATTTGGTTAGTAATGTAGAAGTGAAAGTAGGAAAGTTGACCATAAATTTAAGCATAAAATAAAATAAAATTAAATATTATTTTTGAAGTGACGTTTTTGAAGTATAACTGGACTGCAAGTGAGATTTACATGACATCTAAATTTAATATATTAAAGTATAACTTATTACAAATGAGATTTACATAACCATAAAATTAACTTTAGCACCATGAAAGTGAGAAAATAATAACGTAAAAAGAAGGTGTAAAAGAGAAAGAAAAAAGAAAAGAGATTTTCCATTTCCCATTTCCGATAAAACTCAAACAAGAAAAGTGGGAAATGAGTTTTCCTACTTCTCATTTTCCTCCCACTTTCATGAATCCAAATACGTTCAAGAGGCTATTTGGCCAAAGAGGGTTTTTCGAGAACCTTACAGTTGTGCCGAATGTTGAGAAGTGTTTGACCATTTGCTGTGACAACACGTCAGTCATAGCTTCTGCAAAGACCCCGAATACCATGGGACGGCCAAACACAAAAGATTAGACACTCAGCTTGTTGAGGAATTATATGCGAAGGAAGTTAATATTAGAGTACACGCATGCTGGCGACATGATATCAAATCCTTGCACCAAAGCCAGTAGATTATGAGATTTTATTGGACATGTATTAGCTATGAGCTTGCATACGTAGGTGGTGATGCTATGTTATGCTTTTGCTTTTATGAATGAATTCAGATTTCAAACACATTTTTTTGTAAATGAGTTTTGGAAGTTGAAGATATATTTGTACGATATGGTTCTCTCTTTATGACATAACATTTTGTTTGGCAACATACATCAGTAAAGTGCGTCAAAGACTGACATTTTCTTTCTTACACGAGAACAACTGAAAAGCGTCACCAAGGAGGGTGATTATGTAACCTGCAAAAGGGCACGTTTTCCTGTTGAGACGAGCTAGCTTCACACCCAACAATCTTTAACCTTTATGGTAATTCTCTACAAGGAGTTACAATTTAAGGAATGCATATGTGGACTCACTCTTAACCAATACGTGGTGAAATATCGATGTTGGAAAGAGTTCAGAAGTCGTCCTTCTGTGTAGGGCTATGGGTTTTGTGAAAAAAGATCTTCAAGAGAGGATACCATCCATAATCTTTATGATTACGCTGATATCTTATGAGAAAGATTCAAATACTCGCAAGGGCAGCGAATTGGTTTTTGTCTGCAATATGGATGTTGGAGCGCTCTTTCGTTATGAGTAGTTTCAGGGTTGTTTGGTTGGAAGACACGTGAGATCCATTGGTGAATATGTTTTTTCGAATGCAACTCCCAAGCATAGGAGGTATGTGGAGACTATGTGACTGCTGAATGAGTACTGGATCTATCCTTTAGGGGTGTGAGTAATGCAGGGGGACAAACGTCTCCAAACTTCCCAAAGAGGACCCTGATTCTAGTCTTTGTTTGCAATATAAAGATAAAACTGTTTCTTTGATTCACAAATTCTGTCTGCGGATGTGCTTTCGGAAAGCAATTATTCCGAGGCTGATGGGAAAATGTCAAAAGGGGAAAGATTATGTGGACGCATCAGTTGCATTATTCACTGGTTCAATTCACTACCATCAGTGCGAATGTGAATACTGATGAGTATAAGATCATCAGCTAAGGACAACGGAGTTGATATCTCATCATTGGTGCTTTCATTGAGAGCTAGCTAGCTCAGATTCCTATGAAGATGCGACGACAATTCCGCGCATACAAGTTGAGAAAAGAAGCAATGAGGCTAATGAAGACAGGCGATCCCATGAACATCGATGACAACATGATCCGGCGACACTAGATCCTCTTTAAGAATTGACAGGAAGAATAGGGCTATGAAACTTGATGAGGATCCTAGTGAGCAAAGGACATTGAAGCTTCATTCAACTTAGTAAAGATGACTTGTTGATGATTTGGAGTAATTCTGAGTTAACAAGTGATGCAAATTCACAAGAGAATAGTTTTCTCAGAGAAAGATCATAAGAGTGGAGATTCTTCAAATGAAGGTCCACTAGTGATCACAGCGATTGTGCATGGGCGGAGGACACAATGAATCTTTGTCTATTGCAGGAGCTCAATGGACATATTATATTATGATTTTTTCAAGAATTGAAGATTCCAAGGTCAGCTCTTCTGCCACATAATTGCCCCTTGCACGAAGTCATAAATCATGCGATTTGGCCTAAATGAGTGGTAGAATTAGATATTAAATTTGGTGAAGACGAAAATTTTGTAAGTTGTACTATCCCCGTTTTGGTAGCAGATTTACCCTCATCACATACAGTGTTATCATCAGAAAACCAACCCTGCGTGCGCTCAATGCGATAATTTCCGTGAATCATTTATTGGTGAAGTTTCCAACCGACAAAGAAGTGAGTCGGGGTCTCCTAAGACGACCGAGCGAGGTTTTGTGAGCCCTATTCGGAATAAATAGGCTTGTTTCGAATGCTGTGCTTTCAACATTGCAGGATAGAAGGCCTCTAAGGCAATCGAACACAATTATTCACCAAGTGGTTGTTAGCTCTGGAATGAAGAGGTTAATGTTGGCTTGATGTTGCCTCATAAGCCATACGGTCCCATTGATTCATCCGATGTAAGAGGCTTAGGTATGTCGATCGTTGCTACATGGCAGATCGATCACCTAAGTCCAACATTAGAAACCTAAATTGGTCGACACATCGCTACATAGTGCTCGATCCTGTAGGCGCATTACATACGAACCACCCCCAACCCCCCACCCACCGAAAAATGCACACCAAAAGAGACTTGGGACGGTGTGATGAATTTTCATATATTTACTCCGTCCCTCAATTCCATGAAGTATGATAAATCACAATGAAAAATTATGCAAAGTAAATTCAAACAGTTTATGAACCATCTAAATGGTCTGCAAGAGAAACATCCTAGCCATGGTACATGGCGCAATTACACAAATATAGACACCGAAAGTCACCAAGTTTTGAGATCTATAAATCAGCGAATCCAGTGCTACATTGACAAAACATTGCGCCTCCGCTTCAATGCTTCGGTCGAAGCATAAACCATTACCTTCAGGCGATTTTCGAGCTGCACTGTCAGTTCTTTCAACTGGTCTTTCTCCATGCATGGACTTTAACTCACTTCGAACTTGTGCAAAGTCGTTCATAAGCTTTTATACTTTTACCATCTGCCCCGACATAAGCCTTAATGAATGATGACAACCTTTCCTGCACGAATTAACACAGGGATAAATACTCCTTTTATACTACTCGCAGAATAACAAGTTGATTTGATTTAAAGCATGGACATTTCGTCTTACCAGAACATCATAGAAAGTACCAAGTGCAACTAGAAGAAGAACACACCCCAGCTATCAGGACGGAGTTGGAATGGATTATTGCCCAGTTAATCTAAAATCACACTCACTTCTGTTTGAAAAGGATTCGCATTCCGCATTGAAATTCGGCATGACATAAGGCAAAGCGTAATGGAAACCTTGAGCTAGATGTTTGTCTTGCGAAACGAGGACCAATGTTAGGATATGGAGAATTCCTGTAAATTCAAAAAAGAGAATTGAGATGATTATCCTTAATAGAACCTCTGTAAATCTCTATTAAGATGGAAGCACAAGGAAAGATGATTGTACCTGGAAGATGCTGAAAAAAGCAATCAAAAAGGATGCCAGCACTGAAAAATTCAACAATTACGATCAGCGGCGAGTGGCTTTGAAAACTCTTAGAGCAAGAAAATGGGATCTTTAAATTTTGAAGTACTTCTGCACTTTTGGAAGGTCACATGACAAAAACAAGAGAATGTCTTATGCGTAATTTACTTTTGTGACCTTTCTTTTTAATGGTAAATATTAGCTTATTGTGTTTTTGTTAGATGATGACTACTCCTTAAGCTATTTATGAACTAATAACTTTTTTTTTCTAGTGTTTTTTGTTTTTATTTAGATCAAAACACTTAAACGGAGGTTGGATGGATCAGAGCTTAAATTGCAATATCAATTAAGGAGGTGGTGGTATATTTTTAGCTCAACTTACTCAATTTATCAAGACTATTCAAATTGGCTAGGTGAAGAGCCAAAAATTACAAAATCTATTGAAGTTAGAGATTGAACCGAAGATTGTTAAATCTACTTAAAATTACCATGTTAGATAAGAACTTAATTTGACATTAGATTTTATTTTTATACTTGTGCATATTCATTTTGATTTGAGATCAAGTGCGATTTTCTTCAAGTTTTGTTAAATTGCTTAAAAGCTTTTAAATTGAATTTAAAATATCATTCTGGGCCTATTTACTTTGATTTTGTGCCAATTGAAAGTCATACAAATTTTTTCATATTTTTTCAAAGGCATTTAAATCAATTTTGAGAAAGTAGGGATTTTGGATTGACCTCTAAAACACAATGGTTGATCGGATTGACACTGTGAAATGTTAAGCTGAGCAGCACGCAAAACAATCAGCTACTAGGACCAGTGCTCTAGGCCACGACTCGGATCGACCGTTGGGGACAATCTAAATCGTCCGCCAGAGATCAGTGCTTTCGGCCACGACCTGGATTGACCATAAGGGATGACGTCTGATCGTCTACTGATGCCAGTCTTCACCCCTAACTTTCTGTTGGGTCTCGGGTCGACTGCTAGGGTTGCTCGCCCAATGCAGACTCCAATTTTTGTCTTATTCTCAATTGACGACCAATTCGATTTGTTTTCTGCTGATTTTGAAAAATAGAGGAAGTTTTTGAAATACTTTTAAAAGCATTGTATAAGTCATACAACGGTACAATCACTTCTGATCGTCGATTTTTTTCCTATATAACCATGGATCGACTGCCAATTGTCCGTCGATCGTCTGCTAGATCTGTGTTTTATCTTGAATTAGGTCTGTTTGATTAAACCGATCAATCGCCAAGTTTCAGCTGTCGATCGAAAGAGTGCAATTTTATATTTTGACAAGATTTGAACACGAATTTTCATGCTGAACAGCTTTTCACCTATTCTTATCTTCTTCTACCTATAAATAGTACTTTATACTACTCTTTCAGCAACTTTTGGAAAAACTCTTATCACTCAAAAAGATCATGTGCTATATTTTCTTTCCTCAAGTATATTTCTTCATTGTTTCAAAAGAGTGATTTAATTGTGCTTTTAAGTTTATGATTGTGATTTGGTTTACAGTTCCTACTCTTTACTCTCAATCTCTTTCAAAGTTCTTATAGATTCTAGATTCAAGTTTTCATCTTGATTTTCAAGCCATCTAAATTTATAGTGCTAAGTTAAACTTGTTCTTACTTCTTCTTGTTATTAGAGTCTCAAAGTTTTAACATTTTTTGTGTATTATGTTTTATTAGTTCTCAACTTGTTAGAGAACAAATTCAACTTGTGAAAACTTGTTATAAGGGAATCAAACCACTTAAGAAGAGGATTGGTGAAAGACCAGGCTTCTACCCGAAAAGAAAGTCGAAAATGTCTACTACCTGCAAAGAAAGCAACTATAAAAGTCTAGGCTTCTACCCGCAAAAGAAAGGTCAGAAAGGTTTATGCTTCTTCCCGCAGAAGAAGCAATTGTAAATGTCTAGGCTTCTTGTAACGCCCCGATCCCACGGGTACGGGGACGTCACTGCGACGTACATACGCAGGTCAGAAATACCCTTACGTATATACGCTAAGCATCAGTACAAGCAAGAATTAGAGTACGACAAAGCGTAGCGTCCTTTCATATGCCAACATAAGAAGTACAAGGTACAAGGTTATCACAGAATGTGACATATATTTACATATCGCATGCATCATATATCACAGCCAAACTCAAAAGTACGATTTACAAGATAATTACAAAGATGCTCACGAGCTGAAGAAAGGTCCCGCGAGCCAAAAGGAAAGTCTGGGATGACAGCAACCGAGACTAATCAGCCTGCTCAGAAAGGAAAGCCTGGTCCTCCACAGAAGGCTCCACCTCGATCCAAGGTTCGGAACCTGAACATACAAATTCAAGGGAGTCAGGACCTCCCAAACAAGTGATCAGGTAACAGCCGAGTGGCATAAGAGGAAAGAGCATGAGAGGTGGTGCAATATCATGAGTAATCAGCCAGCAAGTAAAAGAAGCGCAACATGTTAAAAATGAAAGGGCATTATATAAGCTTAAGCTACGGCCTCATGAGACTAGTACCTCGAGGGAATAATCCAAACAAGGAACCCTCATCTATATACCTTTATCTCATGTTACCGTAATCCAAGCGTATACAACACCCACAATTAGCGTCTTATTATTGTTATTATTATTATTATTACTTACCTTACGCTGATATCTAGCTATGTGGACTAGCGTCCCAGCACACATAGATCCATATCCCAGTAAAGCAATGTTGTTATTGGAAACTAGCGGGGGTATCAACGAACTATGTTTACAGTGGGTCCCGTGCATACCCGGGACCACGGCCCAGGATTGTTCCGTTGCTTGGTAGACGGAACCCGCCGCAAGACAAACAGGAGGGTCTTATTGTATGCCCTTATCATGATGGTACCAGGAATGAGGGAGCCAGCACTCCCCTCGGTCGCCTGGAGGCCCACAGGTCAGACCGGAAATTTAGTTGCACAACATACCTAATACCACTGTAAACACGAACACATATTGATAGCCGCATGTTTCCCCCGACCCAATGTAAGTTGTCCATTTTATGGTATATAAATAATTATCAGATTTCGGGAATGAGCAGGAACATGTCAGGAGTACAGGTATATCAAGTTTGTAAATCAAGAAGTCCGGTTATCATTCCCGTTATAATGATAATTATAGGAGTCAGGTGTATCATGCCTTGTGCTAATAGATAGCATGATAAGAGGTGATATTCATCAAGTGACAAGTCTTGCAAATAGCGATATATAATAAATGACCCAAAGATAATGTTCAAAATCAAAGGAGTAATTAACCATAACAATTAATCAAGATTAGTCGACTAGGGAGAGAAATTAGTCGACTTAGAGAAGGAGTTAGTCGACTATAGTAAAGGGTCAAATCGACTTAAGAAGGCTGCGTTCGGTTGGGTCGCGTCTCAAAAGTGGCACGTTTCAAGAAAGTGGTGCGTTTTCAGAAAAGTGGTGCGTTTTTAGGAAACTGGTGCGTTTTTAGCAAACTGGTGCGTTTTCTTAACAAATATGAAATAATATCCAAGTCTTGGCGAGTAGAATTACTCGCCTAAAATGCGTCCGACGCAGAGAAACGCGGCCCCAATCCAAAGGAGGGTACCGGTCCTCACAAGAGAAGGCAAAAGGTTGATGGTGCAAGTCCAACTCAATATGGCAAAACGAGATTTTGCAAATGGCGTTGCGGGGAATGAAGCTATAGTCCGCCGGAAAGAGGTTGACGAGGGGGTGAAGATGGTATGCTCGGTGGAGGCTACGGTGGTGCGGGTGGTGGTGGAGATGGTGGTGAAGCTTTTTGGTGAAGGTGGGTTCTTTGAGATTCTCTTGGTGAAAGAGGTTGAAGGAGAAGGAGTTAGTGGTTGGAAATGGGTGGAGAATATGGAGGAGAAGAAGATGGAGGAGCTAGTGGAAAAATGGTGAAGGTAAGGGGTTGTGATGGCCGGCCAGGGCTTGGTGGAGATGGAGCTTGCTGTTGGAGCTTGCAGGAGGCAAAAAGGATGAAGGAAAATGAAAGAGAGAGAAGGGGATGCATATATATAAAGGGAGGAAACATTATAATAATAACCCATCATCACTTCCCTCCAAAGAGTGTGGCGTTTGCAAGGTCCCAAGGCAGCGTTTAGGCCAAAATGGAGCCAAACGCGGGAGCTTCAAGGCTGCGTCCAGAGAAAAACGCAAGGAAGCTGCGTTTCAAGGAAAAGGACAAAGCATGGGGGATTTGACTTGAGTTGAATTAGCCCATACGCATTTAATGCAGCATGGAGAGGGTGGCTGCATTAAATGATGAACCTGGCTGGCTAAGATCGTGTTTGAGGAAGAGAGAGAAAATATGGAAAGATAGAGAAGTGGAAAACTTGGATAAGTTCTCGGTATCTGGGAAAATACCGAAAACTCCAGAAATGACTAAAAATTGAAGTATCTCGGAATGCTATCCAAAAATTCACAAAAATCATAAATATTATAAAATGACTTTTAATGAAATCGGTTTTCAGAAATTCTATCTCATTTTCAAAATAAAAATCTTAGAATGTACTGGGCGCGGTGTCTACACCGGGTAGGCTGAATTTTTGATAAAGTCTAAAAATTCCCAGAAAATGCCCGAAGGATGAAAACATAATTCTAAGATAAAATGTAAAAGCGGAATCCAGAAATTTGATTCCAATTGTAAATTAAAATTCCTGGAATCAACCAGTGATACTGGCCGACACCGGTTTTGAAGATTTACATTTTAATTCCGAAAAATTCTAGAAAATCATGAAAAATCTAGAATATTAGAAAATAATATTTGAAACTAAAATCAGTCAAATCTGAATACCAACAGGTCAAATCATACAGTACCACTACATGAGTAAGGATAGTAGAAAATAAAATATAATAATAATAGAAGAAAATATGCTCAAAAATCAGGATACGTAACTGTGCACGTATTCTGGGAGTGGGGTGTTACAATCTATCCACCTTACAAAAATTTCGTCCTCGAAATTTCAGGAAGGGGAAGATGACGGTAGAGAGAATAGGAAGAAGGGTTTTACCAACTAAGTTGTAAATAGATGGGGGTAACGCTCACGAATAACGTCCTTTCGTTCCCATGTAGCCTCTCCTGGTGCATGCCTATTCCAAGAAACTAATACCAATGGTATGGCCTTATTCTTCAGAGTCTTAACACTCTCGTCCAGGATGGCCATCGGCTGCTCTTCGTAAGACAAATCAGGCTGTAGTTCCAATTCAGAGTGATCCAAATGTGACTCTCATCCTTGACATACCTCCTCAACTGTGATACGTGGAATACGTTGTGTACTCCGTCCAAAGATGGCGGTAGTGCCAATCGGTAAGCCACATCTCCCACACGATCCAAAATTTCGAATGGCCGATGTACCTCGGACTGAGCTTTCCACGTGTACCGAAACGGATTACCCCTTTGGTGGGTGATATCTTCAAAAACACATGGTCACCTGTTCTGAATTCCAATGGTCTCCTACTTGTGTCTGCCCAACTCTTTTGTCGGCTCTGTGCTGCCCGGAGGTGATCTCTGATAATTCGGACTTTATCCGTTGTCTGAACTAGTATATCTGGTCCCATAAGTCTCCTTTCGCCGACTTCGTCCCAACATATCGGCGACCTGCATTTTCTGCCATACAACGCCTCAAATGGTGCCATCTTGATACTAGCCTGATAGCTGTTATTATAAGAGAACTCCACCAAATGAATATGGTCCTCCCATGACCCTTTAAATTCTATCATGCAGGCTCGTAACATATCTTCAAGGATTTGAATAGTCCGTTCAGATTGTCCGTCTGTCTGGGGGTGATATGAAGTACTGAATTTCAGACGAGTTCCTAAATTTTCTTGGAGACTTTCCCAAAATGTGATCGGAATCTCGTGTCTCTATCTGACACGATACTAACTGGAACTCCATGTAGACGAACAATTTCTTTCATATATTTTTCTGCAAGAACTTCTGTTGACTGACCTACTCTGAAAGGTAGAAAGTGAGCTGCTTTTGTGAGGCGGTCAACGATCACCCATACTGCATTGTTACCCTTAGGACTGCGGGGTAGAGCTGTAACAAAATCCATGGTGATATGCTCCATTTCCATTCTGGTATTGGCAACGGTTGTAGGAGTCCAGCTGTTCTCTGGTGTTCTGCCTTTATCTGCTGACAAACTAAGCACTTGGCCACATACTGGGCTATCTCCCTCTTCATGGCATTCCACCAAAACTTCTGCTTCAAGTCCTGATACATTTTAGTTCCTCCTGGATGTATAGAATAAGCTGAACTATGTGCCTCTGCCAAAATTTTCTGTCGGACTTCTCCTTGGGGAACACAAATTCTATTACCAAAATATAAGGCATTATCCGAATGTATATGGAGGTCAGTTCTCAATCCAGCCTCTATCTGAGCTCTGAATTTCTGTAATCTGGGGTCTTCTTTTTGAGCTTCTTTAATCTCATCCATCAGGGTTGACTGGATCTGAAAGGTCATCAACTGTCCCGTTTTATCAATTCCTTGTACTATCATTAAGTCCAGTTTTATGATGTCCTGAATCAACTCCTTCTGTTGCGTAAGTTGTACTAGCATTTTATTTTCTGGCTTCCTGCTCAATGCATCTGGTACTGTATTAACTTTGCCCGGATGATATTGTAATTCTATATCATAATCCGCCATTAGTTCAAGCCACCGACGCTGTCTCATGTTCAATTCTTTCTGCGTGAAAATATACTTTAGGCTCTTGTGATCAGTGTAGATTAGCACCTTGTCTCCCAGAAGATAATGTCTCCAGATCTTCAATGCAAATATTACCGCCGCCAGTTCTAAGTCATGGGTTGGGTAATTCCTCTCATGTGGTTTCAATTGCCTAGATGCATAAGCTATGACATGACCATGCTGCATTAATACACATCCTAGGCCTTTCCCGGATGCATCACTGTATATAACCATCCCTCTTCTTCCTGAGGGAGTCCTCAAAACTGGAGCTGTAATGAGTCTTTCCTTTAATTGTTCAAATGCTGCAGCACATTCCTCGGTCCATATATATTTTTCTCCTTTTCGGGTGAGCTTCGTTAACGGGGCTGCAATCTTAGAAAAATCTTGGACAAAGCGCCTGTAATATCCGGCTAGTCCAATAAAACTCTTAATTTCTGTTACTGTCCTTGGAATTGGCCAGTCCTTTACTGCCTGAATTTTACTAGGGTCTACTGAAATTCCTCCTTCTGAAATTATGTGTCCAAGGAAGGCCACACTATTTAACCAGAAATCACATTTGCTTTGCTTAGCATGAAGTTGTTCCTGTTGGAGAGTCTGTAACACTATCCTCAAGTGGTCTGCATGCTCTCTGTCGTTCTTCGAGTAGATCAAGATGTCATCTATAAACACTACTACAAACTGATCCAAGTACGATGAGAACACTCTGTTCATCAAATCCATGAAAACTGCAGGGGCATTGGTGACTCCGAAAGGCATAACTAGAAATTCATAATGGCCATAACGAGTCCTGAATGCTGTCTTTGGAATATCTTCTTTCTTTACCCTTAGCTGGTGATATCCTGATTGCAAATCCAACTTTGAAAATACTCGGGCCCCATGAAGCTGATCAAACAGATCATCAATTCTTGGTAAAGGGTACTTATTCTTGATGGTAACTTTGTTCAATTCTCTATAGTCTATACATAATCGTTTACCACCGTCCTTTTTGTTTGCCAAGAGTACTGGAGCTCCCCATGGTGAAGCACTTGGTCTAATTAATCCCTTATCCAAGTATTCTTGCAGCTGTTTCTTTAGAATCTCCAACTCAGTGGGTGCCATTCTGTATGGAGCTTTGGATATCGGAACTGTACCTGGAAGGGTATCGATAGAGAACTCAATTACCCTATCAGGTGGAAGTCCTGAGATCTCCTTAAATACTTCTGGAAACTCATTCCAAACTGGCACTCTCTTCTTCTGGATCTCACCAGCAGTCATCTGTGCTTTTCCTTTGGCAGGTTTGCGTTCTCCTTCAAATTGGAACTCAGGCTGAAGCGGTATTCTGAAAATAACTTTCTTGCTTCGGCAATCAATGACCGCATGGTATTTACTGAGCCAAGTCATGCCTAAGATTATGTCGTACCCTTTAGTATCTAGTACGAGCATATCTATGGCCAAGGTCCTGTTACAGAGTTCTACAGGGCAATCAATACAAACCTTAGTAGATACGACTACTCCATTCCCTGTACTAATCTCCCATTGGTGGTCTAAAGTTCGAACAGGTATATAATGCAAGGCAACAAAACGATCAGATATGTAACAATGAGATGCACCCGAATCAAAGAGGGCAAGAACGGGCTTCGAGTGTACCCTGATCTTACCTGTTACCACTTCTCCAGAAGTTTCGGCCTCTTCCGCTGTCAGGTTGTAAGCTCGTCCTCTCCACGGCCTGCTGCAGCTCTAACTCCCCTCTGGACTGGGCGGATGACTTGCTGTGGGGAGGGGAAGGGCTCTCCTAACCATTGGCCCCTGGTTCCTCTGTCCATCTGGTCCTGGAAGCGCTGGCAGTGCTTGGTTGGCTATCCCTATTCTCTTGTGGGGGCAGACTTCTACTGAATGGTCACGGGAACCACATGCCAGGCATAACCCATTTGCCCTTCGGCAATTCTGCCGGGTGTGAACTGGTTTCTGGCAATAACTACAAAAGAAGAATGGTTGGGTTACTGGAAAGGGAGCTGGTCGGAATGGCCGTCTCATGGCTGGGACTCTCGCTGCTCTGTATGGACCTCCTCTTCCTGCTTGTGGGAATGGCCTCTTCATGGCCTGGTTCCTCATCATGTTAGTCTTCCCTTTCTCCAGTCCTCGCTCAACTTCCCGAGCTATGGTGAGGACTTGGGAATACGTTTTCAGCTGCTGGGGCATCAAGAGGATCTGAATGTCCATTCGCAAACCCTGTTGGAATCTACTCGCTCGCTTCTCTTCATCAGCTACCATATATGGAGCGAAGCGGCTCAGCCTCAAAAACTCAGCGGCATATTCGTCCACAGACCGGTTCCACTGCTGAAGTCGGATGAACTGTTCTTCCATCTCTTTCTGAGCGGTGGCAGGGAAAAATCTACTATAGAAGCTTTGGGAAAACTGATCCCACGAGACAGGTTTCTCTAATCTTGCTTCCTCAGCTAGCCACCAGGTCCTGGCTACATCCTTTAGTTGAATCTTAGCGACCTCCACTTGATTTTCCTTTGGAACCCGGGCTGCGTTCAACAGATCTGTGGTGTCAATCAGCCATTGCTCAGCCTCTAGTGGTCTCTCTTCTCCGGTGAATATCGCCGGTTGCAATCGCCTAAAGTCTGATACATTCCCCGGCCTCTGTTCCTTAGGAGTTGCTAACTCTTGCCGAAGGAGTTCCGTCTGCTGTTGCTGATTTTCCATCATAGTCTGGATAACCCTCAGTATTTCAACATTCTCCCCCGTGGGTCCATTGGAGGCTTGCCCGGCATTGTTACGACTCGCCCTTCTATCCATACTTATGTTGGTAAAAAGGAGACTGGAAATTGGAAGATGAAAGGATTTTAGGACACAAGGAAAGGAATCAAGAAGAACAAGATAACCTTGTACACTGTAGTTGGCAATGGCAAATTCCATTAATTTGCTACTTAATTGTACTATAGGTGTGAGAGCCCTGGCTCTGATACCAACCTGTAACGCCCCGATCCCACGGGTACGGGGACGTCACTGCGACGTACATACGCAGGTCAGAAATACCCTTACGTATATACGCTAAGCATCAGTACAAGCAAGAATCAGAGTACGACAAAGCGTACGTCCTTTCATATGCCAACATAAGAAGTACAAGGTACAAGGTTATCACAGAATGTGACATATATTTACATATCGCATGCATCATATATCACAGCCAAACTCAAAAGTACGATTTACAAGATAATTACAAAGATGCTCACGAGCTGAAGAAAGGTCCCGCGAGCCAAAAGGAAAGTCTGGGATGACAGCAACCGAGACTAATCAGCCTGCTCGGAAAGGAAAGCCTGGTCCTCCACAGAAGGCTCCACCTCGATCCAAGGTTCGGAACCTGAACATACAAATTCAAGGGAGTCAGGACCTCCCAAACAAGTGATCAGGTAACAGCCGAGTGGCATAAGAGGAAAGAGCATGAGAGGTGGTGCAATATCATGAGTAATCAGCCAGCAAGTAAAAGAAGCGCAACATGTTAAAAATGAAAGGGCATTATATAAGCTTAAGCTACGGCCTCATGAGACTAGTACCTCGAGGGAATAATCCAAACAAGGAAACCCTCATCTATATACCTTTATCTCATGTTACCGTAATCCAAGCGTATACAACACCCACAATTAGCGTCTTATTATTGTTATTATTATTATTATTACTTACCTTACCCTGATATCTAGCTATGTGGACTAGCGTCCCAGCACACATAGATCCATATCCCAGTAAAGCAAGGTTGTTATTGGAAACTAGCGGGGGTATTAACGAACTATGTTTACAGTGGGTCCCGTGCATACCCGGGACCACGGCCCAGGATTGTTCCGTTGCTTGGTAGACGGAACCCGCCGCAAGGCAAACGGAGGGTCTTATTGTATGCCCTTATCATGATGGTACCAGGAATGAGGGAGCCAGCACTCCCCTCGGTCGCCTGGAGGCCCACAGGTCAGACCGGAAATTTAGTTGCACAACATACCTAATACCACTGTAAACACGAACACATATTGATAGCCGCATGTTTCCCCCGACCCAATGTAAGTTGTCCATTTTATGGTATATTAAATAATTATCAGATTTCGGGAATGAGCAGGAACATGTCAGGAGTACAGGTATATCAAGTTTGTAAATCATGAAGTCCGGTTATCATTCCCGTTATAATGATAATTATAGGAGTCAGGTGTATCATGCCTTGTGCTAATAGATAGCATGATAAGAGGTGATATTCATCAAGTGACAAGTCTTGCAAATAGCGATATATAATAAATGACCCAAAGATAATGTTCAAAATCAAAGGAGTAATTAACCATAACAATTAATCAAGATTAGTCGACTAGGGAGAGAAATTAGTCGACTTAGAGAAGGAGTTAGTCGACTATAGTAAAGGGTCAAATCGACTTAAGAAGGCTGCGTTCGGTTGGGTCGCGTCTCAAAAGTGGCACGTTTCAAGAAAGTGGTGCGTTTTCAGAAAAGTGGTGCGTTTTTAGGAAACTGGTGCGTTTTTAGGAAACTGGTGCGTTTTTAGCAAACTGGTGCGTTTTCTTAACAATATGAAATAATATCCAAGTCTTGGCGAGTAGAATTACTCGCCTAAAATGCGTCCGACGCAGAGAAACGCGGCCCCAATCCAAAGGAGGGTACCGGTCCTCACAAGAGAAGGCAAAAGGTTGATGGTGCAAGTCCAACTCAATATGGCAAAACGAGATTTTGCAAATGGCGTTGCGGGGAATGAAGCTATAGTCCGCCGGAAAGAGGTTGACGAGGGGGTGAAGATGGTATGCTCGGTGGAGGCTACGGTGGTGCGGGTGGTGGTGGAGATGGTGGTGAAGCTTTTTGGTGAAGGTGGGTTCTTTGAGATTCTCTTGGTGAAAGAGGTTGAAGGAGAAGGAGTTAGTGGTTGGAAATGGGTGGAGAATATGGAGGAGAAGAAGATGGAGGAGCTAGTGGAAAAATGGTGAAGGTAAGGGGTTGTGATGGCCGGCCAAGGGCTTGGTGGAGATGGAGCTTGCTGTTGGAGCTTGCAGGAGGCAAAAAGGATGAAGGAAAATGAAAGAGAGAGAAGGGGATGCATATATATAAAGGGAGGAAACATTATAATAATAACCCATCATCACTTCCCTCCAAAGAGTGTGGCGTTTGCAAGGTCCCAAGGCAGCGTTTAGGCCAAAATGGAGCCAAACGCGGGAGCTTCAAGGCTGCGTCCAGAGAAAAACGCAAGGAAGCTGCGTTTCAAAGGAAAAGGACAAAGCATGGGGGATTTGACTTGAGTTGAATTAGCCCATACGCATTTAATGCAGCATGGAGAGGGTGGCTGCATTAAATGATGAACCTGGCTGGCTAAGATCGTGTTTGAGGAAGAGAGAGAAAAATATGGAAAGATAGAGAAGTGGAAAACTTGGATAAGTTCTCGGTATCTGGGAAAATACCGAAAACTCCAGAAATGACTAAAAATTGAAGTATCTCAGAATGCTATCCAAAAATTCACAAAAATCATAAATATTATAAAATGACTTTTAATGAAATCGGTTTTCAGAAATTCTATCTCATTTTCAAAATAAAAATCTTAGAATGTACTGGGCGCGGTGTCTACACCGGGTAGGCTGAATTTTTGATAAAGTCTAAAAATTCCCAGAAAATGCCCGAAGGATGAAAACATAATTCTAAGATAAAATGTAAAAGCAGAATCCAGAAATTTGATTCCAATTGTAAATTAAAATTCCTGGAATCAACCAGTGATACTGGCCGACACCGGTTTTGAAGATTTACATTTTAATTCCGAAAAATTCCAGAAAATCATGAAAAATCTAGAATATTAGAAAATAATATTTGAAACTAAAATCAGTCAAATCTGAATACCAAACAGGTCAAATCATACAGTACCACTACATGAGTAAGGATAGTAGAAAATAAAATATAATAATAATAGAAGAAAATATGCTCAAAAATCAGGATACGTAACTGTGCACGTATTCTGGGAGTGGGGTGTTACACTTCTATTCGAAAAGAATGGCAAAAAGGTCTATACTTCTGTCAGCAAAAGAAGCAATTGTAAAGATTTAGACTTTACTCGAAAATAAAGTTGGTGTAAAGGTCTAAGCTTTTATCTGGAAACAAAGGTACCAATAGAGATTGGTTGAAATCCTAGAGAATAGACCTTTACATAGTAGAGTAGGCCGGTTAGTGGCTGAAATATATCGCGCGTCGACTCTTATTACTCTATCTCTTTTACTCCCCCTCCCTCTCTCTCTTTTTCTTGCTTATTGCTATATGATTTTTATTGATTACTTGTGATTATAGCTTTATTGTTTCCAACTAATCAAATTTATTGTAATTTAGTTAAAAACTTTACTCACCCCCGCTCTAGGGTTGCCACATTGGTTTCAGTAAAGTTGGGCAGAAAGTAAGGGGCATATGTTGAGTATAAGATTATCAGCTAACGACATATTCAAAGACCATACTCAAAACTAGACTATGGGTTTGACCACATAAGGCTTCGAGCAATTGGCTAAGCTGTCTGTCCTAGCTGGCAGGCTAATCTTCTTTTGGAAGATACCATCCAACTGGCTGACACCTATAAATAGGAGGTGCCCTTGACCTCTTGGAGCTACGCAACTCTTTCCTCCACTCAAGTTCACTTCTTCTTTAAACAAGATCTGACTTAAGCGTCAGAAGGGATCACTGGAGTGACCTTGCCCCTATTGACCTTGCTCAGGGTTCTTGTAGCTAAAAGATAGCAGTGTTGAGGTTGCATCAAAGAGGTGCAAGAGAATCTAATTGAGGAAAGAAGTGCTCTTCAATGAGAGAGAATGGGTTAACTATTATTTGGTGTGGTCTAACAAAATTTGGTAACTGAAACTGATGTAGTATTTCCATGTTGTGTGTTTATTATGTGTCATATGTTGGAAAGAGAGATTATTATCAAGGAAGATAGCCGAGAGGTCGTCGAGGTGATCGCCAAGAAAATCGACGACGAAAGGCAAAGGAGACAGCAGCAGAAAAATAGCAGCAGCAGAACAAGTTATCCGGTCAACCGGCCCGGTCGACCGGACGTGCACAACGTGCACAAGTTGAAGCTCGGTCGACCGGTCGGTCGACCGACTGAAAGTACCCAACTCTCTGTTGGGCACCCAGTCGACCAACCGGTCGACCGGTGGAAGGGTCGGTCGACCGACCGGTCGACCGACAGTCGGGTTCGGGTGAAAATCTGCTGTTTCGAAAATCTGTGTATTTAAGGCTGTTGTTTAATTTTAGGGTTTTGTATCAGAAGAATCTGAAGGATAGAGCTCTCTTGCATTCAAAGAGGCTGCTAGCAATTGTAATCTTCCTCAAAGAAATTAATCTCTCTTCTGGATTGCCCCGAGGACGTAGGCATTGAGGCCGAACCTCGTTAGATCGTGTGTTTGAGTTTGTGTTTTCTTCTGGTGATTATTTGTGCTGTTTGGTTGTTCTTTGTGCTTGGAGATTTGTAAGATCCTCAGTTGGTTGTTGTCACCGAGGCACAACAAGTGGTATCAGAGCTTCCAGGTTCCGCTTGGGATTTCAGAAGATTTAGAGAGCTCGAGATCTGATTTGGAGGAGATCGTGTGTCGATCTCAGATCAGAGGTATTGGTGTTCGTGGGATCGTGTGTCGATCTCAGGAGGACGCTAGAAGGGCTCGTGGAATCTGTATTGGAGTAGATCAGGAGTGAAACTCGATCTAGGGTTTCAAGGGAAAGGTAAAAAATTCAATTTTTATCTGAGTATAGATCTATTTCAGTTGGTTTATTTTCCGCATAGTTAGAAGATCAAGAAATCTCAATGGCAGAGGAAAGTACTTCGGTTAGGACTATGAATCCTCACCCGAGGATTGATGTTGTCAAGTTCAATGGTACAAATAACTTTGGGATGTGGAGATGTGAGGTTATGGATGCGCTGAATGCATCAAACCTCGAGGACACTCTCCTATTGGAGAAGAAGAAGAGCACGACCACTGATGAAGAGTGGGCAAAGATGAACAGGTCGGCATGTGGTTGATACGTTCATGTTTGTCGCAAGACATAAAATATCTTGTGCAGCATGAGACGTCGGCGAAGAAACTGTGGGATACCCTTGAGAAGAAATACCTCACAAAGAGTGTTGAATCCAGGTTGCAGCTTAAGAGTAAGCTGTACTAGTTTCGGATGAAGAGGGGGAGTACAGTGAATGAGCACATCAACCGATATACCAAGCTTCTTACAGATTTGATAAACTTGGATGTCGTGGTAGAAGAGGAAGACAAGTCGGTCATCCTTCTGAACTCACTCCCAGCGGAGGAGTATGAGACATTCACTATGACCTTTATCAATAGTACGCAGACACTGGACTACCATGAGGTGTCATCTGCACTGACAAGTTATGAGACGAGGAGAAAGGAGAGACATCATTCTCAGTCAAGCTCATCGGCGGAGGCACTGGAAGTAAGAGGCAGAGGTTCATCAAGAAAGGGCAAGGAGGTTAGAGGAAGATCAAAGTCCAGGCCGAGCTTCAGGGATCTCAAAAGGAATCAATGTGCTTTCTGCAGAGAGATAGGACACTGGAAGGTGGACTGTCCGAAGTTCAAGGGAAAGAAGAAAGAATCAAAGTCTGAAGCAAATCTCGCAAAAGTGGTTAACACTGCAAGCAGCAAATCATAGGCAGATGGAGCAGACTCAGATTCGTCAGTACTCTTATTTTCAGTTACTCCTCCCGTCATAGGATACTCGGGTGAAAACGAGTGGATCTTGGATACAGGTGCAACATATCATGTATGTCCTAATCGGGACTGGTTTACCAGTTTTGAGAAGTTGGAGGGGTGTTCGGTCGTCATGGGCGATGATCATCCGTGCGTCATGGAAGGTGTTGGCACTATTCCAATCAGAATGTTTGATGGGATGGTGAGGGAGCTGAAAGAAGTGTGGTATGTACCTCAGTTGAAGAGGAACTTGATTTCCGTAGGAGTTTTGGAATCATTGGGCCTTGGAGTGTCTATTAAGGAGGGAGTTCTTAAAATGACAAAGGGTTCGATGGTGGTGCTGAAGGCCGATCGTCGGAACAACTTGTACTACTTGAAGGGTAGTACGGTGACAGGGCAGGTGGCAGCTTCTACCAGTCCAAAGGAAGATTCAACCCGGCTGTGGCATCAGAGGCTGGGACATGCAGGAGAGAAGTCAATGCAAGTTCTTGCGAGGCAAGGGTTGCTGAAGGGTGCTGAGACCTGCAAGATGGATTTCTGTGAGCATTGCATCATCGGCAAGAAAACCAAGGTGAAGTTTGGCACAGCTTCACACTACACAAAGGGTATTCTTGACTATGTTCACACGGATGTACGAGAACCTACCAAGACTGCATCGATTGGAGGTAACCACTATTTTGTGTCGTTCATTGACGATTTTTCTAGGCGCTGTTGGGTGTACACCATGCGACACAAAAATGAAGTCCTAGAACTGTTCGTGAAGTGGAAGGCGAATCTAGAGAGAAGCACGGGAAGGAAGGTCAAGGTCCTCCATTCTGACAATGGAGGAGAGTACAAATCGGATCCTTTCCTACAGTTATGCCTTGATGAGGGCATAGAGAGACACTTCACGGTACGAGAGACTCCACAACAAAATGGGGTGGCTGAGAGGATGAACCGAACTTTGCTAGAGAAGGTCCGGTGTATGTTATCCAATGCAGGACTACCAAAGAGGTTTTGGGCTGAAGCTTTGGAGTATGCATGCCATCTCATGAATAGGTTGCTGTCATCTGCAATAGAGAGGAAGACTCCTCTAGAAGCTTGGTCAGGAAAAGCTGCTGGGGACTATGATTTGCTACGGGTCTTCGGTTGTCCAGCCTACTACCATGTCAGAGAAGACAAGTTGGATCCAAGGGCAAAGAAGGGGGTATTTGTTGGCTTCAAGCGAGGAACCAAGGGGTTCAAGATTTGGGACCAAACTGACAACAAGTTCATACTCAGCAGGGATGTCACGTTCAATGAGGCTTCTTTGATGAAGCCTACGGTCTCTCAGCAGGTGAAGACCAGTAAGACCAAGGAGCTATTGCAGCAGGTGGAGATTGATGCAGATCCACCATCTCTAGAGGAATCAGTATCAGTTCGGATCATTCCTAACGTTACACAGGGTAGTGATCGAACAGTTGAAGAAGATGCTGAAGAAGTTGAACAGGGTCAAGAGCAGGTCATGGGTACTGTTCCAGATCCTACTGCAGTGGAAAGACCGAGAAGGAACACTAGGAGACTAGGTTGGCTCACCACTAATATGGTCATCGCGTATGCACTTCCAGTTGTCGAGGAGGCTATTCCATCTACCTTCAGAGAAGCTGAGATCAGTTCGGAAGTAAGGATGTGGAAAGCAGCCATGAATGAAGAGATGCAATCTCTCTACAAGAACGACACATGGGAACTCACCAAGTTGCCCAAGGGGAAGAGGCCAAGCAAGGATCACTCCAAGAAGATGCAGTGCGCTACAAGGCTCGGTTGGTGGCTAAAGGCTACGCTCAGAGGGATGGAATTGACTATAACGAGGTATTCTCTCCTGTAGTTAAACATTCGTCAATTCGTATTCTATTGGCCTTGGTTGCGCAGAATGAGTTGGACCTTGACCAACTCGATGGGAAGACTGCCTTTCTCCACGGCAATCTTGAGGAGGAGATCTATATGACACAGCCCACAGGTTACAAGACTGCATGGAAGGAAGAGTTAGTATGCAAGCTAAAGAAGTCGCTGTACGGATTGAAGCAGTCTTCTAGACAGTGGTACAAGCGATTTGATAGCTTCATCAGGAAGAAAAAGTACACACGTAGCCATTATGATCCATGTGTGTACTACAACAGGCTACAATTGGGTGAATATATCTATCTACTTCTTTATGTAGATGATATGTTGATTGCTTCGAGGTCGAGATCTGCTATTGATGCTCTGAAGAAGGATCTATCGTCAGAGTTTGAGATGAAGGACCTGAGCGAAGCTAGGAAGGTTTTGGGCATGGAGATTACTAGAGACAGGAGAGCTGGCAGGGTGAGTTTGACTCAGAAGGGCTATTTGGAGAAGGTACTGCAGAGGTTCAATATCAGTAAGGATACCAAGTCTGTAAGTACACCTATGGCTCCTCACTTCAAATTATCTGCAAAGATGTCTCTGAGGAGTGCTCAAGAGCGTGAGTATATGTCTCACGTTCCATATGCCAGTGCGGTAGGTAGCTTGATGTACGCTATAGTGTGTACAAGGCCAGATCTATCACAGGCCGTCTCCATGGTGAGTCGATATATGCATGATCCGGGACAGGGTCATTGGGAAGCTGTGAAATGAATCTTGAGATACATCAAGGGAACAGTTGATGTAGGCCTAGTGTTTGAGAAGGACAACACTGGAAAGCAAGAGTGCATAGTGTATGTTGATTCAGACTATGCAGGTGACCTTGACAAGCGCCGGTCGACGACGGGATACGTCTTCACATTCTCACAGGCACCGGTTAGTTGGCGCTCCACACTGCAGTCTACCGTCGCTTTATCGACCACAGAGGCTGAGTACATGGCTATGACAGAATCCATGAAGGAGGCAATCTGGCTTCAGGGGTTGCTTGATGACTTGGGCGTGGAACAGGATCTGTTGAAGATTAACTGTGACAGCATGAGCGCCATCTACTTGGCAAGGAACCAGGTCTATCATGCAAGGACGAAGCATATTGATGTCAGGTACCATTTCGTTCGGGAGATTCTGGAGGAAGGTGACATCGAGTTGTTGAAGATTCACACTTCGGAGAATCCAGCCGACATGCTTACAAAGGTGGTGTCAGGAGTGAAGTTTGCACACTGCAAAGCTTTGCTCCATGTCCTTCAGGTGGTTTGAGCTTGCTGAAGCTCATTTGGGTGAACTACGAACGGCTTGATCCCTTGGGCAGGGGTACGTAGGCAACCACTTTGGTGCAGCCGCTCTCGAGTCAATGTTCGGCTCAGATTTGAAAAATCTTCACCGAGGTGGAGAATTGTTGGAAAGAGAGATTATTATCAAGGAAGATAGCCGAGAGGTCGTCGAGGTGATCGCCAAGGAAATCGACGACGAAAGGCAAAGGAGACAGCAGCAGAAAAATAGCAGCAGCAGCAGAACAGGTTATCCGGTCAACCGGCCCGGTCGACCGGACGTGCACAACGTGCACAACTTGAAGCTCGGTCGACCGGTCGGCCGACCGACTGAAAGTACCCAACTCTCTGTTGGACACCCAGTCGACCGACCGGTCGACCGACCGGTCGACCGACAGTCGGGTTCGGGTGAAAATCTGCTGTTTCGAAAATCTGTGTATTTAAGGCTGTTGTTTAATTTTAGGGTTTTGTATCAAAAGAATCTGAAGGATAGAGCTCTCTTGCATTCAAAGAGGCTGCTAGCAATTGTAATCTTCCTCAAAGAAATTAATCTCTCTTCTGGATTGCCCCGAGGACGTAGGCATTGAGGCCGAACCTCGTTAGATCGTGTGTTTGAGTTTGTGTTTTCTTCTGGTGATAATTTGTGCTGTTTGGTTGTTCTTTGTGCTTGGAGATTTGTAAGATCCTCAGTTGGTTGTTGTCACCGAGGCACAACATCATACTCGTCTTCTTAAAAGGAAAGTTATAGTATGATTACTTGTCATATTTTGTAGTGGTCAACGTGGTGGTGAGTATGCCATGACACGATTAATCAGGTTCGAGAAAATCTAGTTGGAGAAAATCTAGTGACTTTATGCAATCCGAGTGTAAGTGGGGAATGTAAGTCAGTGGACTCGAACCCAACACATTGAGAGGTCAAACCTAAATCTGCCTGTCGCTGACCAATGTGCAAGCTAGATTAGGGTTTATGTGTAGGGTGGTCCCCAATTTTGGTGGGACTCTGTCAAAATAGGAGTTTGACGTAGAGGGAAAGTCTTGTACTCCTCTATATAACCTCTCTTTCTTTGTAATAGATTTGAGTGCAACTCAAGAAAGAGAAAAATCTAGTCATCTTCCCCACTAATTAGTATACACGTTTGTCTATCAAAATAAATATAAAATGATATAATCGATTTCATTTTACTTAGGAGACAAATGTATAATTATTATTTTTAGAGACGTACACAGATGGTAATCGGACTTTTGATATGGGAAAGGTCACAAATTTCACGCAACCTAAAGCGATTTGTATGAACTTTCACCTCTAGCTTGGGGGGGAGGGGAGGAGTGAGTTATCTAAGTTACTTACACAAATCACAAGGGGGGAATTGTAATTACAGTAAAAATTCACATTTTACCTTATCATGTAGACTACGTCCTAAGAAACAAAATTTTTCTTTTTACGTGATCTAATGATCCCTCGTGAGATTCTTCAAAAGTAAGAGCTAACCAATCAAGTTAATTGTATTAAATTAGCGAAGGGAAGAGGCTCCTCTAAGTCACCAACTAGACAGAAGTACAAAACACACAGAATACTAATTATCTTTTAATCTAAGCTCATGTAGAATCAAGACTATGATTTTATTACTGATCTCTCACAAAAACTTCTTTCTCATCATTCTTATGTCCTTTGTACCACATGAGCACCTTGCTCATACTTGATCAATTTCTTGATTTCACCTAGCTAGTTGTTAGGATTTTGTCTTGTTTTCAAGAAGGAGATGATGATCAAGAAGATCCAATTGATGTGGAGAACACTAAAAAGAACTTGGAGAAGAAGCAATTTCAGAAAAAAAGTGGCAGCCGACAGACCTGTCGTCTGCACCCAGTGGGCTGTCGACATGTCTTGTCGATGCAAGAACCAGAGAAGAGAGAGAAGCTCAATCTGTCGATTGGTAGCAGTTGTTATCGACAGACTGGCACCTCTATAGATAGGCCTGGAAGGATGTTGACGGCCAATAGTCATAATCAGATTCAGTTTTTTTCCTGGCGTGTTCAAGTTTCTTTTCTGATTGATTCTGAATAGAACTCAATTTTTATTCAATGAAGATTTATTTCTAAAGTTTGAAAGCTCTAGAATTCTTCTAAATCAAGAAAAGTTCTTCAAGCATCTGACGATCAAGATCATTTCATAGTTCGAATAGGATTTGTATTGTAAAGTCCTATAAATAAAGATTATAACCTAGTGTATTGAATAATCTTGAAAAAAAAGAGACCAGAGGAGGCCAAAAAAGAGAGAGAGAAAGATGAACGGTGCATAGAGAGAAGATATACTCTTGTAATCTAAGTGTAGATTCAATGGAACAGTGAATACTTTTTGTAGGATCAAGGGAAAGATTAGATCTTTGTTCTATCAAGTTTACTAATAATACTATCAAGTTCTCTCCCCATAGACGTAGGTCAAGTTTGGGCTGAACTACGTTAAACCCTCATGTTGTTATTGTTTTTTATTACTTTTTTGTCTTGATATTGCTAGTATACTATATTTTTTTTTTTGTAATACTGATCATATCGCCAAGGTTTTTTGCTGCGCGCAATAATTGGTATCAGAGCGCTAGTTATGTTTCAACACTAGCCTCTCCCAAAATCAAACTGCTTGAACTGAATCTATCAACTCACTTGAAATTAAAATTAAAAATGGCAACAAACATTCCACTTTGCAATCGTTGATGATTCTTCATTCTTCTTGATGCAACGTTTAGGATCATAGTAAGGATCTCGAATCTGAAACATGTATGATTGTGGCACAATTGGAGCTTGATAACGCCAAATCATTTCTTGAATACTCTTGGGAGCTTCCTCCTCCTTTTTCTTCTCCTCCTTTTTTTCATCGAATTTTAACACGGTGACCAATTGCATGAGGCCCATCTTCTTCCTGAGCATGATAATTAGTTTTGCCGAATCAATCCCATCACCAACAACTATGATGTTGTCCCCATCTACTTGTGCAGATATCATACCTTGATGCCGAAAATAGATATTATGAGAAAAACTTTACCGAGAGTTGATAAAGGTATTTGCATGTAACAAAAAGTTAACAAGTTTATTGTTGGAATTTTGAGATCAAAATAAATAAAAAGCTTTTCTTTCAAGTTTATTCATTTTATAAAGTCAAATGAGACTGGTGAGAAAATCTCACAAACGTTCAATTGTGTGATCGTGAGTATCTCTTGTGGTTACAATCACTGGGGGTCTGAAGCCTAAAAATAGAACCCTCCCTCCAGCAACAAGAGATATAGTACAACACAACTCTCAACTTCTCCTTTCTCCCCTCATATTTCACTTGAGGCTTACTCTTTTGGGCCCCCATGACTAATCGCTGGGGCGGCGCAGCGAAATCAACACAAGATCGACAAGTAACGAGAAGAAAAGAAAAAGAAAGAAGATATTCTTAAGTATAAAAAGCCAATGCACAATATAACGTGGTTCCACCAATCAAACAGATGATGTGTACATTTACGAGAGAAGGGGAGAAACTTTATTAAACTTTAGGGGAGTATAATTAGAAATACTTACACATCTCGCTAAGAAGCTGTAACGCCCCGATCCAGCGGGTACGGGGACGTTACTGCGACGTATATACGCCGGTCAGAGATACCCTCACGTATATACGCTAAGCATCAGTACAGGCAAGAATCAGAGTACGGAAGCAAATGGTGCATTATACATTCCAACATATGAGCACATTTAAAAAGTTATCACCAGAGGTGATCCAATATTACATGAATATTACATCACTGATATGCGCAATTGCGAGAATACAAGAATGTACAAGTATGAACAGTATAGGCACTCACGAGTTTACAAAAGGAAAACTCGAGAGGCACACAGGGGGCCTGGAAGAATAGAGCTCTGGGCGGTCTGCTGGAGATCCACGCTTCAGCTGCGCCACTCTGATCAGCAACTGGGAGAATCTACACGCTCCAAACTCCATGACCTGGACATGAGGATCTAGGGGAGTCAGATAGAACTCCAAGGCGAGTGGTGAGGCAAAAGCCAGATGGCGTGCAAGGATAAACACATGTGTATCGATAAAACCGAATCATAAATAAGCATTGAAAACCGTGTCGTGAGCATAAGCATGTATAGGCAGGTAGATATATAACAAGTGATATCAAGCAGGAAGTGCTCATGGCATGGTAAGATAGGAGCAGTAGACTGATGGAATGGAACATGGGTAATAATACAGAGTATGAGTAGCTAATATGATAATAATCATAAAACCGAAAGTCCGATGTAAAATCTGATGAAAGCATTCGTGGCAAATCACACAATGGTCATAACAGGAGTACATAACAGGTATAACATGAATCATAACAAGCATAACGGGAGTTCATAACAGGCATAACATGATACATAGTTGGCATCTTTTATTATTATTACTCGTCTGACCCATATATCTAGGTATGTGTCCTGGTGTACATCCCAACACATACATCCATATATAAGCAAGCCGAGGTTCGTTACTGGAAGCTGATGAAGAACTGATAGCTCATACTTATAGTAGTTCCCGTCCGCCCGGGATACAGCCATTTGGGGGTCTGAAATCCCCCTAACACGCATCTTCTGGGGGCCTGAAATCCCCCTAACACGAATCGTCAGTTTTGGTATTCCACTACTATAAGCAAGGCACCATACTGGCATTCATCACTTCCTCCCATTCCCCGTGCAAGTTATCCTTTGTAAAGAGTAGGAACATAACTGGTCATAACAAGAGATCAGGTACAGGCAGGAGATGGCCCTACAGATTCAAGAGGTGGCCCCCACAGATTCAAGAGGTGGCCCCCACCACGTGTGTGGTGTGACACTTTGTTCCATGTGGCACTTTGCTCTGAGGGGAATGGATTCTAGAGGTGGCCCCCACAGATTCAAGAGGTGGCCCCCACCACGTGTGTGGTGTGGCACTTTGCTCCGTGTGGCACTTAGTTCCATTCAGGATTTGTCGGGAACTGGTGGTATAACATGAGTCAGTGTCAAGTAGTAGCATGACGGGTATCAGATGTTAACACATCATTTGTCAGGTGATACAAACAAGTGTTAAATTAGTAGCATGTAAATGACAAGCATGAAGCAATGGTATGGCAAGTATTAACATATCAGGAAATACATGGCATGATGATAGAGTAGTAGCTGAGCATAACCAAGCGGAGCTAAGCGAGCTGAAAGTACAGACAGCAAACAGTATTTAACACTGGAGCGTCTGGCAAGGTTACCGGGACAACTCGGCTTAAAGTGCGAGTAAGAAATCCGGCAGCATCCCGCCTAGACGAATCTAGTGGTAAAGTGCTGAGCGCTGATCATGATAACCAGGCGGAGCTGAGAGACATGACGGTCCCAATCACTTCCTTTCGAGATAGTGAGAGACCGGAGGCTGAAGGACGGAGAGACCTGACGGTCCCAATCACTTCCCTTTCGAGATAGTGAGAGACCGGAGGCTGAAGGCTGAGGGACCAAGAACGCTTAGGGTTTAAGCGCACTCTCGGTGGCTACCAGCCATCCCAGGAGTGGGCAGAAACCCAGAGTTCAATGACCACGAAGGGTCGGCCACGCATAGTATAAAGCAGTAAAATACATATAAACATGGAATAAAATACATGTCGACCCGACAAGGCGGGGAAACCCAAATGGAGACGAGAGCGAGGACACTCGCCTAAATCTCTGGAATAGCTGAAAACTCTGAAATTCATGGAACTCGCGTACGCGCCATAAATATAATAAGTGAAGAGGAGAGAGAAAGAGTTAGAGAGAGAAAGAGAGAGGAAAACTAGAGAGAGAAGTATATGGAAGGAGAGAGTGCACAGGGAGACGCGGGTTTTGAGAGTGAGACGCGGGAGTCGCAGACGCGGGAGTCACAGACGCGGGAATCGCGTCGCAAAGGTGCCACAAACGCAGGGTTCGAGACCCGCGTTCAAGTCAGGACACGAGAAGAACGCGGACGCGGTCATGGGTTCCGCGTCGCGTTAGCATAAGAAGAACACAGACGCGGGCATTAGCTCCGTGTCGTACAGACATGAAAGGGACACAGACGCGGGCATGGACTCCGCGTTGCGTCGGTACAAGAACGCGAAGGCCACGTTTAAACAGATGCCAAGAACGCAAAGATCCGCGTTAAGGCATTGCCTGGACGCGGGGGTGAGATCCGTGTCAGCAATATACAGAGAGGAGGAGGGAGAGAGAAAGGGAAAGGTGCTTGCTTTGGTGGTGGTGTTATTTGGTGAAGGAGTTAGATTTTGATGGAGTAATAAAAAAAAGGTGAAGGAGGTGATGTTTGGAGGTTGAAGTAGTGGAGATGGAGGTGGTGTTGTGAAGGTGAAAGTGATGGTGGAAGTGAAGATGGTGGTGGAAAATAGTAGAGGTGATGGTGATGTTAGTTGTTTGTCGTTGTAATCGTCACCGTAATGATTACCGGAATAATCGTGAACGATTACCGGAATAATCATCGGAGATATTACCAACGAAGAAGAGCTCGGCCCCAAGCCAAAGGAGGTGGCCGGCTCTTGATGTGGTGATGGGGTGGTGGTTTTGTGGAGGGTTTTGATGGTGGTGGTATTTTTGGAGAAGGTAAAGGAGAAGGTGAAGGCTTTGGTGGAGTTGTTGAAGTTTGTGGTGGTTTACATGGAGATGGAGGAGGAAGAAGATGAAGGTAAGAAGTTGGAGAAGTTGTAGTGGTTGTTGTTGTGGTGGAGATGAAGGAGGAGTTGGTGGTGGTTAAGGTGTTGGTGAAGAGAAAATGAAGTGGAAAGGAGAAGGAAAGGTTTATATAGGATTTGGAATTGTGAAGGTGATGTAAAAAATATTTAGGGAGGGGGTTTTTTTGTAAAATGGAGAGGTGAGGTGGCTCTTTGGCCGGCCATGGTGATGGGAGAGGAGTTGGATATTTTGGAGAAGATATTTTTGGAGGAAAGGAGATATTTTTGGAGGAAGAATGTAGAAGATAATGGAAGAATGGAGAAGTTGGTGGAAAGAAAAGGAAAGAAAGAAAATGGAAAAAGGAAAAGAAAATGAGAAAAAGAAGATATTCTCTTGGAAGAAAAAGTGAAAATAATTAGAGTAGCGGATTCCCGGGATTCAGTTGCGGATGCGGAAAACTTTCGGAAAAATACCGAAATCGTCCGAAAATCAAGTATCTCAGAACGACCCGCAAAAATTCTCAAAAATCAAGAATATTATTCTAAGAATCAGGTGAAATCCATTTTAAGAAATTCTTTATAGTTTTTAAATTAAAATCCTGGAATCGGCCGCCAATATCGGTCGACACCAAATCTGGCAGAAATCTGATAAATTCTGAAAATTTCCAAAAAATATATTAAGATAGAAAATATTATTCTAAGAAAATATGGGAAAGCGGTTTCTCAAAATTTGACTCCATTTGTAAATTAAAAATTCAGGAATCGGTCAGCGGTGCTGGTCGACACTGGTTTTAAAGATTTTCCATTTAATTCAGGAAAATTCCAGAAAATCATAGAAAATCTAAAATATTAGAAAATGAGGTTTGAAATTGAAATTGGTCAAATCTGAATATCGGAAAGACCAAATTGAGTAAGACACTAGGATCGGGTCCCTGGCTCAGAGAAGAACAGACTCTTAGTCCACGAATCCGGGTCCAAGACAAAACGATCATATAAATAATTCATAATATAAAATAAATACAGGAAGTAAATCGAAAAATACGATCGAAAAATCTGAATACGCAACTAAGTACGTATTCCGGGAGCGGGGTGTTACAGAAGCTTACAAGCCCTTTGATGGTTGCCAAGAACAGCAAAATCCTAATGGATGAAACTTCTCACACGAATCTCTCACTTTCTTAATGAATTACACTTTTTAGGAATTACAAATTCTTTGATACATTGAAGGCTACCCCAAGGGATTATTTATAAACCATAAAACTCTTCTAATCCTAAAAAAACTCTATCAATACGAATGGTCACCGCCTCAGAAGAAAGAAAACTCGAATCCAACTCAAAACTGAAACAAGAACCAAAAAGAAAACTGGCAGAACCGTCACTAGTTGATTAGGCTAGGGTATTAGTCGACGAATACCATGTGTTGATCGACTAGGCCCAAATACTAGTCGACTACTCTGATAAAATTCAAGAACCCCAACTGTTTATTAGCCAACCTAGTCGACTATATGATGTATAAGTCGACTAATCTATATGATTAGTCGACTTATACATCATATAGTCGACTAGGTTAGCTAATAGAAAGTTGGGGTTCTTGAATTTTATTTGTTGATATTGGTCGACTGATAATGTGCACAGCTCTTTGTGAACGTCCATTTTATGATCTCTGAAGTTTTGTCTACCTTCACGATATATTCTAGTTATAATCCTAACAATCTTCTCCTTAACTCGAATACGTCCAAGTCCGAGAATAGCCACCATGCTCCAAATGCTCACATCAATGCATAATTGAACAACTCTTGACTTCATCTCCATCTCACTCCCTCTTCTTCATAACCCCCTCTTGGGGTTCATGACTTGATTCAGTCGAACAAGTTCAGGCCCGACCTTTAAATATTATTTAATATTCTTGTTTATTTTTTATTACTTGTATATATCTTTTTCATTACTTCTATTTAAAAATATTATTTAATATTCTTATTTATTTTCTAAAATTTATGAAAAGGGTCATTACCATGTTTGTTGCACGAACAAATCAGAAAAAAGCAAAAACCTTAATGAAAGATGACTCAGGTAATTATTTTGGAAACTAAAGATATCACTTTAAATTTTAAATTTTACTTAATACAATTTCAATTCTTGTAGTGTCCTAAACAACCCAATAGTATTGTCTGCAGATACTACATAATTCGATTTCTGTGTGAGATTTACACAAATCAAATGAATCATATTCCTATAAAGGTATTATTCTCTTCTTTAAAGTTAATTTATGTCTTTTATTAATATATATTAAAACTAACAAAAATAAGTCAACATGTTTACAGTTTGATAACAAAGAAAAATATTTAGATGAGAAATTGAATGAAATTTGGAAAGAGTGAGGGGAATATTGTTCTCAATATTTTTCGTAGAGAGGGTAATAGATTTTGTAGGAAGAGAGAGGAAGTCGACGAAGAGAGAGGAAGTCGACGATGTCGTCAAAGATTCAGCAGCAGCAGGCAAAGGAATCAGCACAGCAGGCGCACGGTCGACCGGACCGGTCGACCGTCGGCAGAAGCAGCAGAAGGGTCGACCGGCCCGGTCGACCGTCGTGCACGGACGTGCACAGCAGACATGCACGGGGTATATCGATCGACCGCCCGGTCGACCGACTGAAAGTGCCTAACTCTCGGTTAGGCACGGTCGACCGGCCCGGTCGACCGGTGCATAGGGTCGGTCGACTAGCCGGTCGACCGACAGTCGGGTCGGGCTGTTTCGGGAAAGTGCTGAATTAGAAATCTGTTTAGGTTAAGAGCGGATTTATAGGGTTTGTTGAAGTGTAGTGAAAAGAGACAGCTCTCTCTTACTCACAATAGCTGTAAACATTATATTGATTAACAAAATCAATAGAAATCTCTCTCTTTCTTGCCCCGAGGACGTAGGCGAAAAGGCCGAACCTCGTTAAATCTGAGTTTGTGCTATTCTCTGGGATTGTGTGTTATTTGCTGTTGATAGTATTGTTCTTTTGCATCTGAGATCTAGGGTTTCCTCTTTGTGATTGTTGTCCGGCGCACAACAAGTGGTATCAGAGCTTCCCAGGTTCTTCGTGGGATTATCTGGCGATTCAGAGGGCATCGGGTGCTGATTTGGTGGAGATCGTGTGTCGATCTCAGATCAGCGGTGGTCTTGTTCGTGGGATCGTGTGTCGATCTCAGAACAACGCGAGGAGTGCTCAAGGAATCATTGGAGGAGTAGATCTGGTCAGAAACTCATTCTAGGGTTTCGTGAGAAGGAAAAAATCTAATTTTTAACTGAGTTGCTTATTTATCTCTGTTTGGTTTCCGCATACATAGATGATTCAGTTAGAGAAATAGTAGAAGAAAGTACATCAGTGAGGACCATAATGAAAAGTCACCTAGAGGGGGGGTGAATAGGTGACAATGCTAATCAAGGGCAAATTAAAAATTTAAAGCTACAACAATCACAAGATGAATGCAAGCAAGTAAGTATGACAATGAATATGATGAGCAAGTAATAAGTGCAAGCAAAATAGGGTAAGAATTGCAAGAATGTAAACCAATCGCAAACACAAGGATATGTTATCGACGTTCGAGCACCCAGCTCTACTCCCCGCCTTCCCCAGAAGGATTCTAGCTACTTCCACTATCACAAAGAACAATTACAATGGAATACCCAACTCCTACAATCTCAAGAACAAGTGATTTCCTTGGTAGTCAAAAGACCACAAACTCTCTCTTTCAAAAATCTCTTCCCTTACAAAAGGTCCTTAGAGAATAATGAGTAGAATTGAAGCTCTTTTTGTGTAAGGAAAAGAAATTGAAATCAGAGAAAAATTTTTGAAAACCCTTCAGAAAATTGAGAGAATTTAGCACAAAAACCAAGAACTTTGAAAGCCTTAAACTTTTGAATTTTTGCAAAGATTGTTGTTGTTACCAATCTCTCCCCAAACACCCCTATTTATAGGAGAGGGCTAGGGTTTAGGGATAAAACATATTTACTGATGTTTAGGAGGTAATTAGATCAAAATATATCCTTAAACGGATTTTTAAACACAAAAGACAAAAATAAACAGCCCTTAAAAATCTGCCCGTTACTGTTCAAACGGTCGGATCGGTCGACCGGGCCGGTCGACCGGTAGTATAAAAATTTGACCGTTACAGGCTATCGGTCGACCGACCCGGTCGACTGATACAAACTGTGACAAAAATAAATATTCCGGTCGACCGCCCCGGTCGACCGACAGACGTGCACACGGATACGTGCAGCTGCCAGGACTTCGGTCGACTGGTCCGGTCGACCGGACCAGACTGACATAGGCTCGGTCGACCGACCCGGTCGACCGGATCAGGTCAAAAAGCCAAATTTAAAAAGAAATAAAAGAGGATTTTGATTTTATCAAAAATACTTTTGAACAGGGATTAGTATAAAACACAAACATATATCTGTAGGCAAAATCTTGTATGCAAAATATTTTTGTATAATTTATAAGAAATTATTTTGGAATGAGCATGTGCGCAAAAACATGTGTGATAGAGCTTCAAACCTATCCACTATTCTTTAACATACTATAAACTGAAAAACAAAATACATGAAGACTTCTTGAGCTATCTTCAAGTCTTTGAGCCATCCAATGCCTTGCTAGTGCCTTCTCTTCTATGATCCTTCCTTGATGTGCAATTTGCCTTTCTTGCTTTGTGGAACTTAGAAGTTCTTGCAATAGCTAAGCGAATGGTCTCTAAACATGGTACAAACCTGAAACTTATCTTAACAAACTTGTTAGTACCAAATAGCTCATATTTGGTTTGTCATCATCAAAACACAAAACAATTGGAGAGTGTAACCTCTTGGGCCAACAATCTCCCCCTTTTTGATGATGACAAAACAAATAGGCTATTAACAAAAATATAGGGTAGGAGAAAACTCCCCCTCAAATTATGCAATACTTAAAACACAAGAGTATGCTCTAGAAACCAATAATTGAAATGATGCACCAATTATTGAAACCAATAAAAACACAAAAATTTCTCTTGATACCAAAAATACCAATACCAAAAATACAAGAATTTATTTAAAACACAAAAACTCATAAAAACAAAACAAAACAACAAAACATATAAATTCATATGGAACCAAGACCAAATGAACTTATTTTTGTCCATGTAAACTTATTCTCCCCCTTTTTGTCATACATCAAAAAGGGTTATGAAAAACATGTTTATTCAATAATACAAACATTAAGTTCTCCACAAATAAACGAAAATCTAGCAAAATCAAGAGGTTTAGTGAAAATATCGGCTAGTTGTAAATCCGTGGAAACATAATCAATATCTATATCACCTTTCTCAAAATGATCTCTAAGAAAGTGATATCTAATCTCAATGTGCTTGGTCTTACTATGTTGATTTGCATTTTTGGTCATGTGAATAGTACTAGTATTATCACAAAATATTTTTATATGATCAAAGTGTAAATCAAAATCAAGGAGAGTATGTTTCATCCAAAGGACTTGTGCACAACAAGCCCCCGCGGCAACATACTCCGCCTCGGCGGTTGAGAGAGCTACGGAATTTTGCTTCCTAGAGGACCATGAAACAAGACAATTACCAAGAAATTGACATGTCCCACTAGTACTCTTTCTATCTACTCTACAACCTGCATAATCGGCATCCGAATAACTAGTCATTGAAAAATCTATAGTTTTTGGATACCAAAGACCCATTCCAATTGTGTCCTTAATATAACGAATAATGCGTTTTACCGCAATAAGATGAGACTCTTTAGGACACGATTGAAATCTAGCACAAAGACACACACTAAACATGATATCCGGCCTACTTGCCGTCAAATATAAAAGACTTCCTATCATGCTTCTATATAATTTAATATCAACATTTTTACCTTGTTCGTCCTTATCAAGCTTGGTTGTAGTTGCCATTGGAGTGTTGCAAGCCTTTGATCCTTCAAGCCCAAACTTCTTTACTAGCTCCTTTGCGTACTTGGCTTGGTTAATGAAGGTTCCGTCTTGCAATTGCTTGATTTGGAGTCGAAGGAAGAAATTAAGCTCACCCATGGAAGACATTTCAAACTCTAGTTGCATTACCTTTTCAAAATCCTTGCACAAAAGCTCATTAGTAGATCCAAAAATTATATCATCAACATAAATTTGCACAATTAAAATATCATTCTCAACATGCTTAGTAAAAAGAGTTGTGTCTACTTTGCCTTTAATAAAATCATTGGAAATGAGAAAACTAGAAAGCCTTTCATACCAAGCTCTTGGAGCTTGTTTCAATCCATATAAAGCTTTATCAAGTTTAAAAACAAAATCGGGATGAACATGATCAATAAAACCGGGAGGTTGAGAAACATAAACTTCTTCATTAATAAAACCATTTAAAAATGCACTTTTTACATCCATTTGAAAAAGTTTAAAATTTTTAAAACATGCAAAAGCTAGTGTCATCCGTATGGCTTCAAGCCGTGCTACGGGTGCAAAGGTCTCCTCAAAGTCAATTCCCTCAACTTGAGTGTAACCTTGGGCCACTAACCTAGCTTTATTCCTAATGACATTTCCGGACTCATCCAACTTATTCCTAAAGATCCACTTAGTACCAATTATTGGTCTATCGTGGGGCTTAGGAATAAGGTGCCAAACTTGGTTGCGCTCAAATTGATTGAGTTCCTCTTGCATGGCAAGCAACCAATATGGGTCCGTCTCGGCTTCGAGAATGCCTTTGGGTTCAAAATGAGAAATAAAAGCAAAGTTACCACATATGTCATGGAGTTTGGAGCGCGTTGTGACTCCTTTAGATGCATCACCCAAGATGAGCTCCTTAGGATGATTTGTAGCGTATCTCCAAGCTTTAGGAAGCGGTTGAGTGCTTTCCTCCTTATCCTCTTGAACTTCACCAATAGGATCTAGCTTTTCTTCTTGAGCGGGTGAGTCCTTCAAGGATAGTCTCTCCATGTCTTCACCTAGTGGTTCAATCTCTACAACATTCTCAACAACCACATTAGATTCTTCAAATTTAACATGCATGGATTCTTCAATAGTTAGTGTAGATCTATTGAAAACTCTATATGCTTTGCTAGTAGAGGAATATCCAACAAAGATAGCCTCATAAGCCTTAGCATCAAATTTACCCAAATTATCCTTAGTATTTAAAACAAAACACTTGCATCCAAAAACTTTAAAATATGCAACATTTGGTTTTCTAGAATGATACATTTCAAATGATGTTTTTGAAGAATTTTTGCACAAATAAATACGATTCGATATATAGCATGCGGTGTTTACGGCCTCGGCCCATAAATATTGAGGGAGGTCATATTCACTTATCATTGTCCTAGCCATCTCTTGAAGTGTTCTATTTTTCCTTTCTACAACTCCATTTTGTTGTGGAGTTCTAGGACAAGATGTTTCATGCTTAATTCCCTTTTCATCACAATAAGTCATGAAGAGTTGGTTAATAAACTCACCACCTCTATCACTTCTTATTCTCAAAATCGGAAAACCCTTTTCTTTTTCAACTCTTTTTCGAAAAATCTTAAAATGAGAAAAAGTTTGATCTTTATTTTGCAAAAAGAAAACCCAAGTAAAACGGGAGAAATCATCAACCAAAACAAATGCAAATCTACTTCCATTTAAACTTTTAGTTTTAGTTGGTCCAAAAAGATCCATATGAATTAATTCTAAAGGCCTAGTTGACATGATATCCTTGATTGGTTTAAAGGAAGACTTGGTTTGTTTCCCAAGTTGGCACGCACTACAAATGCGGTCTTTCTCAAAATCCAAGCAAGGTATACCCTTCACCAATTCCTTTGAATTAATCCTAGAGATATGGTCAAAAGATGCATGTCCTAATCTTCTATGCCAAAGCCAAGAATTTTCATCAAAAGCATTTAAGCATTTAGTAGAACAATCTAAATTAAGCATGTCAATAATATAAACATTATTATCACGAAAACCGGTAAGAATACAAACATCGGATTTAACATCAAAAATCTTGCATGAGGAATCATCAAAAACAACTTTAAGTCCACGATCACAAAGTTGGCTAATGCTAAGCAAATTATGTTTTAAACCATCTACTAAAATAACATTCTCTATAATAGGAGATGAACCAATTTGAATATTACCGATACCGATGATGGTGCCTTTGGAATCATCCCCGAAGGTGACGGAGCCACCTTCAATGTACCTTGATAGGGTTGTGAAGTTGTTGATGTCCCATGTCATGTGTCTTGAACAACCACTATCAAGGTACCACCGCTCCCTACGTCTTGGAGCCTTGGTGTGTACCTACATCAAACATTTTAGGACTTGATTTTGGTACCCACATTTTCTTGGGTCCATGAGGGTTAGAGCCATTAACCCAAACAAGATTATTTGAACTATGCAATTTATCATAACAAAACTTAGCTAAATGTCCATGTTTACCACAATATGTGCATCTATATACTCTACCATATCTAAATGCATAATGAGTGTGTGATTTGTGAGCATGGGCATTGTGAGCATGAGAATTCTTAGCTTGTGAAGTGTTAGCATGTGAAGTGGGCTTCTTAGAAAACATGTTCTCAAGTTTCTTGGTATTAAAAGCACAATCATTTAACACTTTTTCAAAATCATTCATTTTGGATTTAAAAGAAGAGATTTCTTTTTCATCAATAATAGGAGATTTTGCCTTACAAGCACTCTTGTAGGCACAAAATTCTTTTTGCATGGAAATGAAATTAGAAGAAATGTCATCTTTTTCTTTAGAAACAATGGCAAGTTGATTTTAAGAAAAGCAACTTCTTTTTGCAATTTTAAGCATTCAAGTTTCTTATTATCATAAGTTTCAGAAAGTTCTACAAAGGCATGTACTAGAACTTCCTTACTTAGTTCATCATCTTCATCATCATGGGATTGAGGGGTTACCTTGGGTGTGTTTGCCATGAAACACATGTTAGCTTGATCCACCTCCTCTTCGGACTCGCTTTCCGAATCCCATGATGCTTTGTAGGCTTTCTTTTCCTCCGGCTTCTTTGGCTTGAAGGAGGAAGTCATTTTCTTCTTGAACTCCGGACAATCCGCCATGATATGTCCGGGTTTGCGGCAATTGTAGCATATGATCTTCCGCTCCTCTTTGCCTTCGAATTTTCTCCGGAAGTTGAACTTGTTCTTTCGGTACAACCTCTTGACATTCCGCACAAGTAGAGTTAGCTCCTCATCTTCTTCTTCGTCATCTTCATCGTCATCATTGGTGGAAGAAGTCTTGAAGGCTATGGATTTCTTCTTTGAAGTAGTAGCCTCATCTCTTGCTTTCTTCTCCATCTCATGGGTCTTTAGGTTCCCAATGAGACTAATGATGTCCATCTCGTCCTTGTCATTTAATTCCTTTAATGTGGTGGCCTTGATCTCCCAAGATGGTGGAAGAGCCCGTATCACTTTGCGCACCTTTTGATCATTTGAGATGACGTCACCTAATGAAGAAAGACCATTTGTAATTTTAGTGAAACGAGTAATCATACAATCAATGGATTCTTCATCAAGCATTTTGAATGATTCATATTGAGACCTCAAGAGATCTATCTTAGCTCTCTTGACTTGTGAAGTCCCTTCATGTGTGACCAATAAGTGTTGCCATATCTCATAGGCGGATTGGCAATGAATTACCCGTGTAAGGTCATCCTCATTCAAGGCGGTTAAAAGGGAGTTTTGGGCTTTTGAGTTAGCCTCATATTCTCTAAAGTTGAAGTCGGTCCAAGTGCTCTCATCTTCATTGGGTGCTACATAGGGTTTGGTCAAAGACTTAGCCACTAAACTACCTAGTGATTGCAAAAAGATAGTCATCCTAACCTTCCAAATAGGGAAGTTGAGTCCATCAAATTTAGGTGGGGTTTTAATGTTGTCGGCCATGTTTACTAGTGTATGAATGTATGAATGGAAATGTTGATTAGCAATATTTTAAGGATCTCTCTATGGATGTTAAGCCAAACCTAGAGTCCAAGCTCTGATACCAATTGAAAAGTCACCTAGAGGGGGGGTGAATAGGTGACAATGCTAATCAAGGGCAAATTAAAAATTTAAAGCTACAACAATCACAAGATGAATGCAAGCAAGTAAGTATGACAATGAATATGATGAGCAAGTAATAAGTGCAAGCAAAATAGGGTAAGAATTGCAAGAATGTAAACCAATCGCAAACACAAGGATATGTTATCGAGGTTCGAGCACCCAGCTCTACTCCCCGCCTTCCCCAGAAGGATTCTAGCTACTTCCACTATCACAAAGAACAATTACAATGGAGTACCCAACTCCTACAATCTCAAGAACAAGTGATTTCCTTGGTAGTCAAAAGACCACAAACTCTCTCTTTCAAAAATCTCTTCCCTTACAAAAGGTCCTTAGAGAATAATGAGTAGAATTGAAGCTCTTTTTGTGTAAGGAAAAGAAATTGAAATCAGAGAAAAACTTTTGAAAACCCTTCAGAAAATTGAGAGAATTTAGCACAAAAACCAAGAACTTTGAAAGCCTTAAACTTTTGAATTTTTGCAAAGATTGTTGTTGTTACCAATCTCTCCCCAAACACCCCTATTTATAGGAGAGGGCTAGGGTTTAGGGATAAAACATATTTACTGATGTTTAGGAGGTAATTAGATCAAAATATATCCTTAAACGGATTTTTAAACACAAAAGACAAAAATAAACAGCCCTTAAAAATCTGCCCGTTACTGTTCAAACGGTCGGATCGGTCGACCGGGCCGGTCGACCGGTAGTATAAAAATTTGACCGTTACAGGCTATCGGTCGACCGACCTGGTCGACTGATACAAACTGTGACAAAAATAAATATTCCGGTCGACCGCCCCGGTCGACCGACAGACGTGCACACGGATACGTGCAGCTGCCAGGACTTCGGTCGACTGGTCCGGTCGACCGGACCAGACTGACATAGGCTCGGTCGACCGACCCGGTCGACCGGATCAGGTCAAAAAGCCAAATTTAAAAAGAAATAAAAGAGGATTTTGATTTTATCAAAAATACTTTTGAACAGGGATTAGTATAAAACACAAACATATATCTGTAGGCAAAATCTTGTATGCAAAATATTTTTGTATAATTTATAAGAAATTATTTTGGAATGAGCATGTGCGCAAAAACATGTGTGATAGAGCTTCAAACCTATCCACTATTCTTTAACATACTATAAACTGAAAAACAAAATACATGAAGACTTCTTGAGCTATCTTCAAGTCTTTGAGCCATCCAATGCCTTGCTAGTGCCTTCTCTTCTATGATCCTTCCTTGATGTGCAATTTGCCTTTCTTGCTTTGTGGAACTTAGAAGTTCTTGCAATAGCTAAGCGAATGGTCTCTAAACATGGTACAAACCTGAAACTTATCTTAACAAACTTGTTAGTACCAAATAGCTCATATTTGGTTTGTCATCATCAAAACACAAAACAATTGGAGAGTGTAACCTCTTGGGCCAACACATAAATCCTCCTCCGAGGATTGACGTGGTGAAGTTTAACGAAACTAACAATTTTGGGATGTGGAGGTGCGAGGTGATGGATGCCTAAATGCATCAAACCTCGAGGATACTCTACTTCTGGAGAAGAAGCGAAGCACAACCACTGAAGAAGAGTGGGAGAAGATGAACCGATCTGCGTATGGTTTGATTAGATCGTGTCTAATATAAGACATCAAATATCTTGTGTTACACGAGACATCTGCGAAGCAGTTGTGGGAGATCCTTGAAAGGAAATATCTGATCAAGAGTATTGAATCGAGATTACAGCTGAAGAGCAAGCTGTACGGGTTTCAGATGAAGAAGCGATGCTCCGTGAATGAACATCTAAATCGCTACACGAAGCTTCTTACGGATTTGGTCAATGTGGATGTCAAGATAGATGAGGAAGACAGGGCGGTAATCCTCTTGAACTCTCTTCCTGCGGAAGAGTATGAGACATTCACCTTAACCTTCATAAATGGTAAACAGACTTTGAATTATCATGAAGTATCGTCTGCTTTGGCAAATTATGAGACGAGGAGAAAGGAGAGACAGTCTTCTCAGTCAAGCTCATCAGCAGAGGCGCTAGCAGTAAGAGGCAGGGGTTCATATAGGAAGGGCAAAGATGAAAGAGGGAGATCGAAGTCCAAACCGGGTTATAGGGATCTGAAGAAGAACCAGTGTGCCTTCTACAGAGAATTAGGGCACTGGAAAGTGGACTGTCCAAAGTTCAAAGAGAAGAAGAAAGAGTCGAAGACTGAGGCAAATCTTGCAAAGGTGGTTAGTACTCAGAGAAGTAACTCACAGGCAGGTGGATCAGACTCAGACTCGTCGGTGTTCTCATTCTCAGTCACTACTCCCATCGTTGGCTACTCAGGAAATAATGAGTAGATTTTGGATACTGGTGCTACATACCATGTATGCCCTAATCGGGATTGGTTTTCTAGCTTTGAGAAGCTGGAGGGGTGTTCAGTCGTTATGGGTGATTGAAGTAAAACTTGCACACAAAATACGAAATTTCAAAACTTTTAATAAAATGTGCAAGTGCTCAATTCTTACCGCTATAGCAAGTGGCTATGCGGGTCGTGATCCACAAGGAGGGTTTGCGATGGAAGCGTTCAAAGTTTTTGTTGAAATCTTGTGAAGAAAAACGAAAGTTCTTCTTTATTTTTAAGAAAGAAAATGAAAACGAGTTATGTTAAAGTTAAAAAGAAAGCGGCAGAATAGAAAGTGGAGAAAACCAGAATGATTATGTAAGAATGATTATTTACAAAGAAATGGGAAAGAAAGCGACTATATACAAATGAGTTGGAAAAGAATGATTTGGAAGAAGTGGTGTTGGTGATTTAATTTACAGAAATAAAAGAAAAGAAATACAAATAATTACTTACCTTCTTTTCACCAAAAGCTTACCTTGAATCTTCAACTACGATGTTACCTAAAGTGGAGGCAATCAGCGCATAGCACATAAGAGTTGATTATTGGTCTCTTCCACATTACATCATCAAGACAACCCAAGCATGAAATGATACAGAGAGACTCAATTCCATCGTCATGAGCTATCGGTAGAACTCGCAAAGGCAAGGCTCTTTCGATGCTTTTAGACTCACTTGGAAGACAATTGTACCAAAAGAAAAGTGCAGTAGAAAAGAAGAAGAAGAAGAAAACTAAAAAGAAGTACATACAAAGAAAGAACATCGATTCGATTTCATAACGATCAAAGAAAAGAAAGAAACCTTACACCGGTGTCACTCTCAGCTCAATCTTCATTCTTGTTCTTCGATGAAAGTCTGATCTCCTCTGAATTACATAAGTTAAACTAAAATTACATGAAAAAGAAAAATAAAAACCTAAACTAAAAAATGGAAAACTAGTCTAAATCCTATCTCTGCATGGTCGTCCCTTTTTCAACGCAAAGACTGCCTTTTTATAGGCATAACCCACACGAGGAGGATCCCGGGGAGATCGGGGGAGCAAACGCTCCCCCTAACTCCCCAACCAAGCCGCGAAAACGCGGCTTTGGCCGCGTTTCCACGGCCAGATGGCCACACCCTGTTGGTGGGTCTCTCTGGGATTTCCTTCTGCATTTATATTCAGTTGGTTTCTTCGTTTGAGTCCAGGTTTCTGACGAAATGGCCTTGGATTCTTGGCTTTACCGATCGATTCTGAGAGGATTCTTCTCAATCGGTTTTCAACCTCTTGATTTTTGTCCTGATTTACTGAGTGCGAATTAATTCTTATTTAATTCAGAATTTTGGTAGGCTTTGGGCTCATTTCTCTTCATCTCCTTAAAGAATGAGCCTGCAAATAAATTAAGCAATTAATTAAGACAATGCAAAGTTTTATTCTAGAATAAGTATGGAAATATGATACTAAATATGCAACATTAGCGACCAATCACACCCCCATACCTATCTTTTGCTCGTCCTCGAGCAAAACAACTAAACTATACTAAGGATTATTAGACCACTTTCACAGGTCACGCGATTGCACTGAGCATGTGCAACAAGCCGTTAAACCTCTAGGTTTCCCCTAGAGGACGAGTTTTGTCTCGTGAGGGTTTTCAGCGGATTGCACCCACAAAATCCATAAAGAAAGGGAAATAAAGAGTTAGTATTTTCGAAAAGCATTTTGAAAGGGAAAAATATTTGAAATATAATTGTAAGATCTAAGCAATCTATAAGTTATAGGAAAACTGAATTTTTCATTCCTAAACTTAGTCTCTATTCAAAAATTTGTTATCAATTAAAGTAAGGAGTCAAATTGTACTTCTCATCTAGTCTATTACTTTACCCTAAGTCATATGCACTTGTGACTGTGAAAATTTTGACTAAGGGTTCATTAACTCTAACTCTTATGCCTTATTTATTTATATAAATATATATATATTTTTGTGGTATTATTCCTTAGTTCTATTAGGCTTTCTAATTTGCCCATATAACGAGCCTTTAATCGATGACTCCCAAACCAAACGGTCTTAGGGCACCGGGTGAGAAAACACCCCAAGGACTTAAGGACTCGAGCAAACAAGGCAACAAAACTAAGGGTTTTATTATATGGTCCCCTTTTAGGCGTGAATACTTATGCTTTATTAGGCACAAATACCCAGCTTAATCAGAGGGTTTTATATTTTTTTTCTCAAACTTATCTAATCATCTTTCGCATAAATACTAAGGCTTGCTTAGGCCAAAGCACCTAGCTAATCAATAATTAGATTTGTTTATCTTTTTTTTCTTTTTTATTTTTTATAAGGCATAAGAATCTTTGTTTTTGAACCCTAAGTGTGTAAGTGTATAAAGTGTGCATATTTCATTAAGGTAAAGATCAAGACGAAATTACTTTGACAAATTTTCTTCCTAACCCTAAAAATCAAACAAATAATCTTATTTTGACCAAGTATAAGAAATCCTAATTTGGATTTTCCTATTCCTTAAAATTAACTTAATTTCTTACAAAAAATATGTTAAAGTATTGTTTCTATTTTCAAAAAGTTTTTAAAAGTAAAGAAAATGTTAATAATTTTTTTTAATAAAAAGAAAAAACTGAGTTATGTTAGACCCTCCCCCACACCTATCTCATGCATTGTCCTCAATGTATGAATTAATGCATAGATGCATGAAAAAGACGAAAGGGAAGGAAAATGTTACCTTAAGGTGGTGGTTCCGGTGGTGGTCTGATTGGTCCACGAAATGCGGCCCAATCGACTTTTCGTTGGGTTCGGAGGAACCCACCAGAAATTTCACTAATATAACCCATTAAAATGATGAATCCATAAAGAATTTTTATTAAATATTGAACCCCATCTAATTTTCAAATTCCATAATTGATTTCGGAGTCAAATTTGTCAACCACCTTGTCCCAAAATGGAGTATGAAATGATAGAATGATTGACTTGGACTCAGGAAGTACATGAACTAATACCGACTCAGGAAGGTGACTTAAGTCAAGTAAAGGTTTAGGAGTCGAGATTGGTTCAAGAAGCGGGTCCAAGTCAAGAAAGTGAAACTCAAGTCCACATTTATTTTCCAACAATGGAATGTGACTTAATATTGGTGATTCAAGTTCAGGAATGATAGGTGGGGGAATCAAAACTGACTCTAAAATATTACTCAAGTTTGGTAACAAAACAGGAGTCAATATTGATTCAGAAAGTTGAACTGGATCACAGATTTGAGAATCTAGGTCACATATCTCATTGAGTTCAATATCAAAAAAATGAGAACTTGCCAATTTGTCAATAGGATTTTCAAAAGTGTAAAATTGGTCAAGTTCAATATGATCATCAAGAATGAGTGATTCAATTTCATTATGAATTGGCACAGGATTCAATGTTGACTCAGGAAAAAAATTGAAATCAGGTGAAGACACCAGAGTCATTATTGAATCAGGAAGTAAAATTGAATCACAAAGTTGAGATTCATGATCATATTCATTTTCAAGTTCGATTTCAGGAAAAGGATAACTTGCCAAACTGTCAATAGTCTTTTCAAAATTTGGAGTTTGGGCAAGTTCAAATGATTGTTCTGAAATGGAACCTTGATTTCCAAATAACCTGACTCATCGGCTCTAATAGGATGGTTAGTGACATCAGAACTGGTCAAACGATGGGAACGTAGAGATTGGACCATGATATCTATGTCACGATTACGAGCGTTTTGAGCCTGAGTCATGGCTTCAAGCATCTTTTCATAATTGATGGGTTCATAGTCTTGATGAAAAGATGAAGTATTGTCTTGAAATTGGTGGTGAAATTATGAGTCCATCAGATTTTGGGAATTGTGTTTGGACTCACGCATACTCATTTCCAAAATTGATAGTTTTCTATTTTGGACTGGTGGAACTGAGTATGACTCTTGAAAATATTGTGGAAAAGGTGGAGAAGGAGGACAAGTTGGTTGAAAATTGGATTCGGGGGAGGTGAATCCCCACTGACTCTGTGAAGAGTTGAAATCATTATGGAAATTATAGTTATTAGATTGGGGGTATGGGTTATATTGATTCGGATAAGACCAATTCGGCACACTAGGTTGGTTAAAGTTAAGATATGCCGGGTTGGTAATATCCGAAAATGAAGTCGGTGTGTAATATGGATTATTATTGAAGTTGAAAAAATTGTTATTATAAGCCATATCACACAATGGAATGCAAACAAAAAAAAAAAAAACAAACAAATAAATAAACAAAAAAGAAAAAATTCTAAACTAAATTAGGGTAGACCTATGACCTAGACGACTCCTAACTGATTGACTGTCCACGGGAGGTCTAATGTAGACTTTGACCACAAGCTAATCAGCCAGGTCAGGGTAAGGTTGGTGGGAGGTTTTCCGTCAAAGACGTTCCTTAATTAAATAACCACCAACCTTCGGGCTTTCGGCCCTTAATCCCTTTCTTAGACACTGATTTGATAGAAGTCAAATTCTAACACTTTTTCCCCATAGGATAATCTCTTAATTGAGTCCGAAATGTCCCTAGGGCCAACGTCTACTCATTTTTAGTTAGGCTTGGGTTAGTGAGTGCTTGGAATCTGATTTTTGGGCCAAGGAAGGGTGATTAAATCCCCACCTTATCTTGTTAATGGGTGGTGCCCTTAAGATCAGTTTGTGCAAGTATACAAGATATGTAAATAAGATTCACTTAAAGCTATGTAAATCAACCAAGAGATGAGTTCTATTCTAAATGCAATGCGAACGTACCTTGCTCCAGCACTCTTCAACAGTAAAAATAAATGAACTGAAAAGACACATGCCTAAAAATGCAAACGTCTAATCAATTTTTTTATCTTTTTCAACAAGTATTTTACTGTTGGTTTATTAGCAGGCTTATGGTGATGGCATATAAGAAAAAACAAATTGCAGAAAACTAGAATTTTGCAAGTCAAGCAGCCCTGCAAAAAACAACGTTAGTAGTCAACTCCTTTTTGCCGCGTATCCGCGGCTTTGGCCGCGAAAACGCGGCAAAGCAGAGGGCAATTGGTCTCTGCTTTTTAGAGCAGAGGCCCAATACCACTTATATGTTACTGCAATTTTAATTTCCTGCTTTGCTTGCCTTATAACCTGCACCAGAGAAGAAAATTCGTTTTAGTTCTAAAATTTTTTCAATAAAAATCAGATTTCAATAAAAACGTTACTCTCCCCGGCAATGGCGCCAAAATTTGATTGAAGCAAAACCTGCACACAAAATACGAAATTTCAGAACTTTTAATAAAAATGTGCAAGTGCTCAATTCTTACCGCTATAGCAAGTGGCTATGCGGGTCGTGATCCACAAGGAGGGTTTGCGATGGAAGCGTTCAAAGTTTTTGTTGAAATCTTGTGAAGAAAAACGAAAGTTCTTCTTTGTTTTTAAGAAAGAAAATGAAAACGAGTTATGTTAAAGTTAAAAGAAAGCGGCATAATAGAAAGTGGAGAAAACCAGAATGATTATGTAAGAATGATTATTTACAAAGAAATGGGAAAGAAAGCGACTATGTACAAATGAGTTGGAAAAGAATGATTTGGAAGAAGTGGTGTTGGTGATTTAATTTACAGAAATAAAAGAAAAGAAATACAAATAATTATTTACCTTCTTTTCACCAAAAGCTTACCTTGAATCTTCTGCTACGATGTTACCTTGAAGTGGAGGCAATCAGCGCATAGCACATAAGAGTTGATTATTGGTCTCTTCCACATTACATCATCAAGACAACCCAAGCATGAAATGATACAGAGAGAGACTCAATTCCATCGTCATGAGCTATCGGTGGCACTCGCAAAGGCAAGGCTCTTTCGATGCTTTTAGACTCACTTGGAAGACAATTGTACCAAAAAGAAAAGTGAAGTAGAAAAGAAGAAGAAGAAGAAAACTAAAAAGAAGTACATACAAAGAAAGAACATCGATTCGATTTCATAACGATCAAAGAAAAGAAAGAAACCTTACACCGGTGTCACTCTTATCTCAAGCTTCATTCTTGTTCTTCGATGAAAGTCTGATCTCCTCTGAATTACATAAGTTAAAACTAAAATTACATGAAAAAGAAAAATAAAAACCTAAACTAAAAAAAATGGAAAACTAATCTAAATCTTACCTCTGCATGGTCATCCCTTTTTCAACGCAAAGACTACCTTTTTATAGGCATAACCCACACGAGGAGGATCCCGGGGAGATCGGGGGAGCAAACGCTCCCCCTAACTCCCCAACCAAGCCGCGAAAACGCGGCTTTGGCCGCGTTTCCGCGGCCAGGGTGTGGCCAGATGGCCACACCCTGTTGGTGGGTCTCTCTGGGATTTCCTTCTTCATTTATCTTCAGTTGGTTTCTTCTTTTGAGTCCAGGTTTCTGACGAAATGGCCTTGAATTCTTGGCTTTAACCGATCGATTTTAAGAGGATTCTTCTCAACCGATTTTCAACCTCTTGATTTTTGCCCTGATTTACTGAGTGCGAATTAATTCTGATTTAATTCAGAATTTTGGTGGGCTTTGGGCTCATTTCTCTTCATCTCCTTAAAGAATGGGCCTGCAAATAAATTAAGCAATTAATTAAGACACTGCAAAGTTTTATTCTAGAATAAGTATGGAAATATGATACTAAATATGCAACATTAGCGACCAATCAATGGGCGATGATCATCCATGTATCATGGAGGGTGTAGGTACAATTCAAATCAAGATGTTTGATGGGATGGTAAGGGAACTGAAGGAAGTGAGGTATGTACCTCAATTGAAGAGAAACCTAATCTCTGTTGGAGCTTTGGAGTCATTGGGCCTTGTGGTGTCAATTAAGGAAGGAGTCTTTAAGATGACCAAAGGCTCGATGGTGGTATCGAAGGCCGATCGCAGGAACAATCTTTACTACTTGAATGGTAGTACTGTTACAGGATAAGTGGCGGCTTCTATCAGTTCAGATGAAGACTCAACCAGGCTGTGGCATATGAGGCTGGGACATGCAGGAGAAAAGTTATTGCAAACTCTTGCAAGGCAAGGGTTATTGATGGGTACCAGAACCTGCAAGATGGAATTCTGTGAATACTGTATCTTCGGAAAGAAGACCAAGGTGAAGTTCGGCACAGCAACACATTGCACCGAGGGGATTTTGGACTATGTTCACACTGACGTTTGGGGACCTATCAAGACTGCATCAATTGGAGGTAACCATTACTTTGTGTCATTTATTTATGACTATTCTAGGCGTTGCTGGGTATATACCATGAGACACAAAGGGGAAGTCCTAGAACTATTTGTGAAGTGGAAGAAGAACTTGGAGAGAAGTACGGGAAGGAAAATCAAGGTCCTCCGTTCAGATAATGGAGGAGAATACAAGTCCGATCCTTTCCTTCAGCTATGTCTTGATGAGGGCATAGAGAGACACTTTACAGTGAGGGAGACACCGCAACAGAATGGGGTAGCAGAAAGGATGAATAGGACTTTGTTAGAGAAGGTCCGGTGTATGTTGTCTAATGCCGGTTTATCAAAGAACTTCTAGGCTGAGGCTTTGGCATATGCATGCTACCTTGTGAACAGGTTGCCGTCGTCTACGATAGAGGGGAAAACTCCTCTCGAATTTTGGTCAGAAAAACAGCTGCTGACTATGATTTACTAAGGGTGTTTGGTTGTCCATCCTATTATCATGTCAAAGATGATAAGTTAGACCCAAGAGCAAAGAAGGGTGTGTTCGTCGGTTTCAAGAAGGGAATCAAAGGGTTCAAGATCTGAGATCCAACGGACAGAAAATTTCTTCTCAGCAGGGATGTCACTTTTGATGAGGCTTCTATGTTGAAGCCTAAGGTCTCTCAGCAGGTGGAGACTAATAAGACCAAAGATGTATCGCAGCAGGTGGAGAATGATGCAAATCCACCATCTCTAGAGAGTTCAGTATCGGTGAGGATCATACCTAGGGTGACACAGGGTAATGATCAAGCAAATGAGGAAGATGCTGATGATGAAGAGGGTCAAGAACAGATCATGGATAATGTTCCTGACTCTACTGCAGTTGAAAGACCAAGGAGAAATACTAGGAGACCAGGTTGGCTCACTACAGATATGGTCGTGGCGTATGCACTTCCGGTCGTTGAGGAGGCTATCCTGTCCACCTTCAGAGAAGCTGAAATCAGTTCAGAGTCAAAGATGTGAAAAGAAGCCATGAAAGAAGAGATGAAGTCTCTCTACAAGAACGACACTTGGGAACTTACTAGGTTGCCCAAAGGGAAGAAGGCGATAGGCTGTAAGTGGGTGTATGCAAAGAAGCAGGGATCTCTCAAAGAAGATTCGGTGCGCTACAAGGCCAGATTGGTAGCTAAAGGCTATGCTCAAAGGGAAAGAATTGACTATAATGAGGTATTTTCTCCTGTTGTGAAGCATTCGTCAATTCGTATCTTATTGGCTTTGGTGGCACAGTACGAGTTGGACCTTGATCAACTCGATGTAAAGACCGCCTTTCTCTATGGCGATCTAGATGAAGAGATCTACATGACTCAGCCAACAGGGTTCAAGACTGCAGGAAAGGAACAAATAGTGTGTAAGCTGAAGAAGTCGCTGTATGGACTAAAGCAGTCTTCAAGACAGTGGTACAAGCGGTTTGACAGCTTCATTAGAGGAAAGAAGTACACACGCAGCCACTATGACCCATGTGTGTACTACAACAAGCTACCGACAGGGGAATATATCTATTTACTTCTGTATGTAGATGATATGCTTATTGCTTCAAGGTCTAGATCCGCAATTGATGCACTGAAGAGGAATCTATCTTCTGAGTTTGAGATGAAGGATCTTGGTGAAGTAAGGAAGGTGCTAGGCATGGAAATCACACGAGACCGAAAGGTTGGCATGGTTAGCTTGACACAGAAGGGGTATTTGCAAAAGGTACTTCAGAGGTTCAACATCGGCATGGATGCGAAGTCTGTAAGTACGCCACTGGCTCCTCATTTCAAGTTATCTGCTAAGATGTCTCCAAAGAACATTGAAGAACGTGAGTACATGACTCACGTCCCATATGCTAGCGCAGTCGGTAGTCTTATGTATGCTATGGTGTGTACGAGACCAGATCTGTCACAAGCTGTCTCTATGGTCAGTAGATATATGCATGATCCGGGACATGGTCATTGGGAGGCAGTGAAGTGGATTTTGAGGTACATCAAAGGAACCATTGATGTAGGTCTGGTATTTGAGAAGGACTCCACAGGGATGCAAGATTGTATCGGATATGTTGATTCCGACTATACTGGTGACCTTGACAAGCACCGGTCTACAACGGGGTATGTTTTTACATTCTCTCAAGCACCGGTGAGTTGGCGCTCCACACTACAGTCTACCGTCGCATTGTCTATCACAGAGGCCGAGTATATGGCCATGACGGAGGCTATGGAGGAGGCAATTTGGCTTCAAGGCTTGCTTGATGACTTGGGGTGGATCAGGATCTTCTGAAGATCAACTGTGATAGTATGAGTGCTATTTATTTAGCAAAGAACTAGGTATATCATGCACGGACGAAGCACATCGACGTCAGGTTCCATTTTGTCCGGGAGATTCTAGATAAGGGTGATATTGAGCTGCTGAAGATTCACACATCGGAGAATTCCCACTGACATGCTTACGAAAGTAGTGTCAGGAGTCAAGTTTGCACATTATAAGGCTTTACTCCACGTCCTTCATGTAGCATGAGCTTGTTGAAGCTCATTTGGATGAACTATGGATGGCTTGATCCCTTGGGCAGGGTACGTGGCAACCACACTGGTGCAGCCACTTTCGAGTCGATGGTCAGTTCAGCTCAGATTTGGAGAAATCTTCACCGAGGTGGAGAATTGTAGGAAGAGAGAGTAAGTCGATGAAGAGAGAGGAAGTCGTCGAGGAAGTCGACGATGTCGTCAAAGATTCAGCAGCAGCAGGTAAAGGAATCAGCACAGCAGGCGCACGGTCGACCGGCCCGGTCGACCGTCGGCAGAAGCAGCAGAACGGTCGACCGGCCCGGTCGACCGTCGTGCACGGACGTGCACAGCAGACATGCACGGGGTATATCGGTCGACCGCCCGGTCGACCGACTGAAAGTGCCTAACTCTCGGTTAGGCACGGTCGACCGACCCGGTCGACCGGTGCATAGGGTCGGTCGACCGGCCGGTCGACCGACAGTCGGGTCGGGCTGTTTCGGGAAAATGCTGAATTAGAAATCTGTTTAGGTTAAGAGCAGATTTGTAGGGTTTGTTGAAGTGTAGTGAAAAGAGGCAGCTCTCTCTTACTCACAATAGCTGTAAACATTGTATTGATTAACAAAATCAATAGAAATCTCTCTTTCTTGCCCCGAGGACGTAGGCGAAAAGGCCGAACCTCGTTAAATCTGAGTTTGTGCTATTCTCTGGGATTGTGTGTTATTTGTTGTTGATAGTATTGTTCTTTTGCATCTGAGATCTAGGGTTTTCTCTTTGTGGTTGTTGTCCGGCGCACAACAGATTTCAACTCATTTTTTTAGTTGTTTGATTTTTCTTGGTCTAGTACTTTCAAATCAGCTTGGAATGTTGTGAGAGGGGGAGGAAATAATTTTGATTTGTTTTCTATTGTCTGGCAACCTAACTCTACACTTAAGATGTTTATATGTTTACTCAGAGCCTTCCTTAACAAGCAGCTGACAAGAGATAAGTTTACTTCTTTTGGAGTTATAGATATTCACTTGCGCCCTCTATGTCTTGTAGGACATGAGTCTAGAGATCTGCAAGTTTGATAGAGCTTGAGTATCAGAATATCTGCTCTATCAGATTTTCTATTCTGCTACTATGTCAATCACCAGTAATGTTTGAATGCAGCAGTTTCAGCTTGATTTGCAGCAGCATTTCAAAGTTTCTTTTTGGAGATTCTGTTTTCAACTTCTGGTTTGTTTGGATGAAGCAATTTCAACTTGATGTGCTTGCAGTATCATAATAATTTTGATTTGTTTCTTTTTTGGATGCAGCAGTGTCTGGTGATTCTGTTTTCAACTTCTGGTGTGCATATCTTCTTTGGAGGAGTAGGTTTGACAGAACTTGTAGTGTCAGAATATCTGTTAATCAGAATAAAATTTAGCTTGATGTGCAGCAGCAATCACAATTTCTGTTTGCAACAATTTCAGTATTAGTTTCCTTGGAGGTGGATGCATGTTTTGTAGTTCCAATTTCTGAATTATCTGATCACTTACTAGTCTATATATGAGCTGAGTACTGTAAATCCATTATCCAGGATTGTAACATTAAACTTGTTCTAGTTAATTCTGTTGGCTTTGAGCCAATCTAAAGTATTTACTTAGTGTACTATAGTAGAGAGTGACGGCCATGGTCCTCTCCCTTCTCTATAGTTAGCTAAGATTAGTACTTAGGAGTAACCTAGATAGAATGTATCATATGTACTTGAGTTTAATGTTATCAATAAAATCATTTGGATCTACACTGAGTTTGTATCTATTTGTTTTGTTGGTATCTGTTGTGATTCTGTAAATCTGGAAGGATCGGGTTTAAAAAAATTCAAATTTAATTTTAAAATAAAAGACAGACTTTTCACGGCGATTCTATTTAGAACCGCCATGCAACATACTGTAAAGAGATGACATTTCATGGCGGTTCTCTTTAGAACCACCATGAAAAAGGCTTTCAATGGAAGTTCTACTAAGAACCACTGTTAAAAGTCTCTGACTTACAAACTTTTAATGGCAGTTCTATTCAGAACCGCCATTAAAAGTCTCTAACTCAACAGACTTTTAACTAGAACAACCATTAAAGTCTGACTTTACATGCAAAAGTGAAAAAAAATCACAAAACTGCCGTGAAATGTCATGTTTTGGCGGCAGTTTAAAACTATCATGAACTGTTCACGTCGTCGGGACAGATGGCGATTTTCTTTTTAACGTGATTTTTAACCGCGGAAAGATTATTTCTGTTGTAGTGAGTCCTCAATGAGATCAATCCATACCTTTATATCTCGTACTAGTATGTTGTTGTCTCCTCCATTACCTTTACTCACGGTAATCGAATTGATTGCACACAACGAGTAACCCTCGATCCATATTCTTTTTTTGCCACCTCCATCACCACGCACTTCAAGCCGAGCCAGGCTCCAATTATCTCAGTCTCAGCCTAGAGCATGAACCAGTGCCATGCTTTTAGCAATGAGAATATTTACCAATAAAATCTCGAATTATGAAGTCATCCCTCAATTCTTGTGAAGCTTTTTCCCAATTTTTTTCCTTGCTATAGAGAGAACATAAGGGAAAAAGGGACCCTGACCAACCCTTGACTCTAAGGAAGTACTTGGTGTTGTGAATTTGGTCGAGGCCTAACTCGAGAGGTGTGCACTAAAACTAATTGGTTAATAAAATTGAAACTCAATTTAATTCAAAAAGGAAATCTCTTAATTGACTCTTGGCTGCAATGTTATTTACACATTTATCCACTTATCTCCTTACTCAGTGTGGTGCCATTGTCACCCTTCTTTCTTTTTTATGAAACTTACAGCTCTTTCTTTTTTTTAATCAAATTTATGAACTCATATCCTAGCTGGAATAGGATTCCCACTTTGACTGGATTGGAGACATATATTCTAACACTTGGTTGTTCACAAGGGCCTGAAAAGATGAACAAGAGATTTGAAATTTGAATTTAGTAGGCTAATCGCTCAATCAAGAGTAGTGTCGAGTTGAGAATGAAGTTGCAAACCAAATAAAAAAGACACCAGGATTTGTACAGTGTGGAAGCCAGGCATACGCTTTTGGAGCCACTCAAGCACATCACATATCCAACTATGTGCGCTAGGCGACCACTATAGGGTAGGTGAAGAGATCCCTATTTTGCTACCTCGTGTGAGCTAATAACTTAAGGAGAAAAATGATCATTGTGATTCTTATTTATGAAAAAAGCTTGAGGTTGTCTATGTATTGGATTGACGAGATGACAGTTGATCGATACCCGCAAGCACAAAGAATAACATTAGGGAGACTGGGGCTTGGGCCCAGTCGAAAACCCTTTGTTGCGCCTAAGGTAGACTCACAGTTAATGATAGTAATATGGTTGTGAAACTACACAACACACCTTTCAATTGCAGTCTAAATGGCTATTTATAGGGATTTTGTACAAGGGTTTTACCCCTTGGCTAAGTTACCACAACTGTTATTCCCGGACGGGTAGAAATCTTGGGCAACAAGAATATCGAACAGCTCCTTTCAGAGTATGACTGTTGAGGGAGGACAGAGCTTCAGAGGAGATTGATTTGGCCTTGGGCCTGACGTGGTTGGGTCCGAGGTATTTGGGCTTGACATATGGGGCGCAACGTAGTTGGGGTCGAGGTAGGATTTAATGCTCGCATCATTTTCTCGAAATCTAGCACAACTCTTCTGGGCTGGGGCCCACTTTGTTCACCTCACGTGTCTCACGTGTTAGACATGGCTCACACATTTTTCAACTTACCCTTGGAGACATTCAGCTGTGTCGGGAAGGCTAAAAGTAGCATTGTTACTTTATACTCATTTTAATTTCAAAATTTTCACCGCCTTTTTATTTCACATCGGTTGATGCTATAACCGATGTGAAATGGGTGACCTGAAAGTCCATTTCTGTACTAGTGTTAGTACTCTCTCTGTAGAAATGATTGGTTAAGCTGGATGGAAAGTGATTAGAAAAGCAACTGTTTTTATTTGGAAAGACATTGATGCGAAGGAAAGATCATTAACACATCTTCCGGTAGAATATTTGCATTCAGAACTTCGCTTTAGATGTAGCATGGACCTTACCAGCCTCCTTTATAAAAGGATTGAGAGTATTTATCAAGGAAGTCTAGTCCTCCGTGTTACCCTCATTGAACCGCTTGTCTTCGGATATTGATTATAACTCAAGTGACATATTCGATAAAGATAACTAGGATGTGTGATTACTCAAGTGGAAGACTATGATTTTATTATTTTCTCAATAAAACTCAATCTTGTCATTATTGTTTCCTCTTCACATGATATAATGACATTAAAATGATTCCATCCTTGTCAAAAGTAGATGATTTCTTCCTTCTTTGATCTGATCAGCTTCCAATCCCTCTGCGAAAATCAAATTGCCACAGCACACCTAATTCTCTGAACCGAAACAAAAGGCAAGTGAAAAGGAGAGCACCTCCGAATCTCAAATCATCAACAATCTTCTACATTATGCTACATTGAGGATCATAGTAAGGATCCCGAGTTGCATACATGTATGGCTGCTGGGTAATTGGGGCTTGATAAGCCCAAACCGTTTCTTGAATACTTTTATTAATAGCTTCCTCCTCTTTTTTCTTCTCCTCTTTTTTCTCGTCAGCTGCCGACACGGTGACCAACTGCGCGGAGCCCATCTTCTTCCTGAGCATGACAGCCAGCTGTACCGAATCGATCCCATCGCCAACAACCACGATGCTCTCTCCATCTACCTGTGCAGATATCACCCCTACACGTCAAAAAGAGAGATTATGAGAAAAATTTTACCGAGAGTTGATAAAAGCATTTTGCATGTTACAGAAAGTTAATAAGTTCAAAATATGTCAAAAAGTAACAAATAATATGCTAACAAAAACGTACCAACCAATCCGACTGCTACTTTGAGCGCTTTGGATTGCTTTTTCGCGTTTTCCATTGGAACCTTCATCACTATCTTTTGCTGCGGAGAGATGGAGCACACACCGATAGTTAATGACAAATTGGTTGATAAGCTTCATTCATTCAGAGGATAATATAAAAGTAAAGAGTTCATGATAATTATAAATCCCCACCTTTCCCATGAATGTCGTCGAAGTTGGAGTAATGCTACTCTTAGTTCCTTGTATTGAAAAAAGTGGAGACAAGATCAATTTCAGTTTGTTGAGGTCTAGGATTCCATTTACCCACTCTCTCTCTATATATATGTAGGATTTGAGAGTGGGAATGAATATGAATTGGGAAGAAAGTAAGAAGGACTTGGTCCAAGGAAAGCAGACTCGAAGAGTGTGGGACAATTTTTGAAAGACTCTGATCCGTGGGAACTAAAAGACCACGCGCTTGTGAACGCTGAATAATCTCGGGGGACCGAGAACCGTTGCATTGGGTGAAGACTTGGAATGTGTCCCACAACCACAAGATTTGCTAGTGTGGGCCCACTCCTGAGATAGGGACTTAAATTAAGTTGACTTGGAGTTACCTGGTCTTTTTAGTCAACTTCTCCTTAAAAACAATCATTAATTCTAAATAAAATATAAATCTTTAGTGAAGTTTATCTATGTATTTAAAAAGAGAGTATTGGTCAAGATTTAGTAATTTTTGTACTGCATCTGTTTTCTGTATTACTATCCTTGCAATCTCAACACAAATTTTATTAATTAAAACGTCATATAAAATGTTAATAAGCGGATTCGACTAAACAAACAAAAGAGAATATCGGCTGTTATAGGTTAATTAAAATTTCAAAGAACTATGGACAAATTTCTTATTGTAACAACTGCTTTTATATATGTAATAGAATATCGGTTGGGAGTTTTGAGTTTGAGACCTCTTTCTTTTTCATAGTCTCTTAGAATGAAAATTATTATGTTATTTATCATTTACAATATTGATATTATTGAATATTATTTTGTGCCCCCTATCTTTAAAATCCTGGTTACATCACTGCGCGTACCCTATCTTCTTCCTAAGCATCACGGTTAGTGCCTCCGAGTCGATCCCATCTCCAACAACCATGATGCGCTCGCTGTTTACTTGTGCAGACATGAAAACTATAAAAGTATTTACGACTTCAAAGTTAAACTCGTTGGAAAGAACAAAAGAAAAATAGGAATTTTTTTTAGCTATGTTGCATCCTCTAGTGAAATCCAACATGCCAATCACTAAGATCAGCGTAACCACATCGAGTCACTCATAAATCAACATGGCACGAACATAAACATAAAGGGAGAAAACAAGAATAAAAATATTTAACGATGTCTGACAACTTACTTACATCCTCGGAGAAGAAATGAGAAGATCTTATTCAACCAATAGAGTTAGAAGGGTTACAAATTGATCCAAATATCTAACTGATTCAAATTGATCCAATCAAAAAAAAACTACGCAATTTGCCGTAGAAATCTCTCAAACAAACTAAATTTAGATCTCTCAATACAAATTACCTCTCTCAAGATTACTCTCAAAGTTACCAATAAGGGTGCAACACCCCTCTACATATAGCCAAAGAGTCCATGAGGAAAATAATCAACACCTCTGAAATCGGATCAGAAATGAAATAAGAAACTAATCAGAATTTTCAATTGGTATCAATTATTACAATTGGTATCTATATTACAAAATTGCTTAGAATTTCAAACTTAGTATCATGGTATTTCATGTTCTATTAAATTGACATCATGTTTAAAATTTTAATTGGTATCCATGTTGCATTTCAAAATTGTTTTGCAAATTGGTATCCATGATGGTTTCAAAATAATTTTCAACTCTCAATTGGTATTTTTAGTTTTCTAATTCGTATCCATATTTGTTTTATAATTGGTATCTTACAACTAGTATCTTCTCAATTGTCTATATTCTATTTTTACAAATGGTATCTTAGAAAATCAAATTTTCATTTTATTTTCAAAATTTATTTTGATACTTATTGCCTATATGTAAGGAGAGTTAACTTAACATCTTCGCTATATATAAACTTATGATTAGTGTATTGTATAAGAAAGAGTTTGACCTATCTTCTATATATCATACACGTGTGTAGAAGAAGCTTAACATCTCCATCTACAAGTTCGAAGATCAAGTTTGGATCAAGTCTGCTTGGAGAAGAAGATCTACAAAAAGACTTGTTTAGAGTTTATGAGTTTAGATCTCTTACAAAGAATAGATTAGTTTTGAGTGCTCAAGCTTACACACATAGAAAAGTTTTCATATCTAGTTTTTTAGTTTTAGTATTTTACAAGTATTGGTTTTGATACATGTTCGATATTTTTTAAATTTTTATATCATGTTTCAAACATGTATCTCATAGCCTATGTATTGCCAAAACAATTTTAAACCAATACAAAATATTTAAAAATTAGTTTAATTTCAAAAATTATCTGAAAAGTATTTTCTTGGCTATGTTGGTCAACCGGGCAGTCGACCGAGACTTTTGGATGTTTCTGGGTGTTTGCTTGTGTACGTTGTGCACGCTTGTCGGACGACTGACTGGTCGACTGGCAAACCTAAGGTCGACCGGGCGGTCAATTGACTGTCATACTCAAATCATGTTTTGAGATCAGCTAACCGGGCGATCGACCGATGCCTATCGGCTAGTTCAATATTTTGAATTACTGGTAGACTGGCCGACCGACCATTCTTCTGATCTGCTTGACACTTTTTTAATTTTTTAACTATAACTTTTTATTTGATATTCAATCAATGTGATTCAATTTGCATTACAAAGATATCTTTTAGAGATACATTTTTTATTTTATAATCATTTTCTGATTCAGTCGTTTAAGTAAAAATAGTGGTTTAAAGTCAGTTCATGTTCTGAAAATAGTTTACAGTTTTGTGATTTGATATATTTTAGTATTTTAATCATAACTTTCTATTCTGATGTTATATCTATTTTATGTAAGTTGTCTTAGAAAGATAACATAATTATTTACAATTTCTTCCTATATATCTATTTCTAAATTCAAATGTTTTAGGCCTCAAAACTTGTTCAAATTTGACCTATTGCACAGACTGGTCGCAGATCGGTCGACCGCCTGCCTCCAACGCTTAGAAATTTGACCATTGGACGATCGACAGGCCAGTGGACCGACAGGCCATTTCTGGCACTTTTTTGGCCCTAAGGCTAGTTTTTCTTAAGGTTATATATATGTGGGATTTTTGGGTGAGTTTAAAAGAAGTGTTTTAGAGCAATATTTTATACATTCTACAGAGTTTTTAAGAAAAGTTTTCAAAGAGTTTTTTAACTCAAACTTTATATCTCTATTTGGTTTAATGTTTTAAAAAAATCAAAGAAAATAAGTTTTGGAAATTTCTAGTTTCAAGTTTAAAATTTCTATATCATTCAAGAAGTTTTCCCAAGTATTTTCTTTTGTGCTTCATTTTCAAAATATTTTTTTCTCACAAGCTTAAGCTATTTATTACAAAATCTATCCTTTAGGATCTTGTATTGTGAGAGGTGTTGTTTATGATATTTGTGGTCACTAAGTGTTGTACCATTATTTTCTTTGGCTTAGTGCATTAGTTTTGTGCTTTCCTCTTGTGTAAAGGAGTTGGCTTTGTGCCCATCTCTTGTATAGAGATTGTTTGCCTCCTCTTATGTAGAGGATTGGGTTTGTATCCTTTATAGAGTTTCTTAGTGGTATAATAGAAATCCTTCACACAGTGAAGGCAGGGACGTAGAGCTTGGTGCTCGAACCTCGAAACTTATTATTGTGTTTGCATTTGGCTATCTGGCTAAATTCTACAATCGTTATATCTCGTATTGCTTTTATTATTCATCTATACATATTTGATATTGTTATTACACTTGTATCATTCCAAGAGAGTTATTGAAGCACCTCAACTCCTAATATAGAGGAATCTTGAGGAGAAGTTTTAGAGCTATTCACCGAGAATTTGGCTTCACTCTTTGGATATCTATTGTGATAGTATAAAAATTTAATTTCGCATTATTTGTCATTAGATTAGCATTACACCTATTCACCATCCCTCTAGGTGTACTTTCCACCTTTCAGTTGCGGTCTAAATGGCTATTTATAGGGATTTTGTATAAGGGTTTTTCCCCTTGGCTAAGTTTTCACAGCTGTCTTTCCCCTGACGGGTAGAAATCTTGGGCAACAAGAATATCAAGCAGCTTCTTTTGGAGTAGGACTATTGAGGGTGGACCGAGCTTCAGAGGAGATTGATTTGGTTTTGGGCCTGATGAGGTTGGCCTGGGTATTTCGGATTGATATATTGGGCTCAACTTAGTTGGGCTCGAGGTGGGCTTTATGTTCATCATTTTCTCAAAATCTAGCGCAACTCTTCTGGGTCGGGACCCACTTTGTTCACCTTATGTGTCTCACATGTTAGACACAGCCTATACATTTTCCAACCTACCCATGGAGACATTCAGTTGTGTCGGGAAGGCTAAAAGTAGTATTGTTACTTTATACTCATTTTAATTTCAAAATTGCCACCACCTTTTTATTTCACGTCGGTTGATGCTATAACCGACGTGAAATGGGCGACGTGAAAGCCCATTTCTGCACTAGTATTAGTACTTTCTCTATAGCAATGATTGGTTAAGCTGGATGGAAAGTGATTAGAAAAGCAACTATTTTTATCTGGAAAGACATTAACGCAAAGGAAAGATCATTAACACATCTTCTAGTAGAATATCTATATTCAAAACTTTGATTTAGATGTAGCATGGACCTTACCAGCATCCTTTATAGAAGGATTATGAGTATTCAATTTAAAGATGTGAAATAACTAGATTTGGGATAACTCAAGATAATGACTAGTTTTTCTTAAAAGGTCAGGAACCATAATACTCGCTCCGGCATGAGAATTTGTACAAGGTAGCTCGCTGTTTGGAGGAGACCTTGTGTCGGCCACTGGATTGCACCCAATGGATGAGATGAAAGATCAGATGTCCTGTTCATATTAGAACTTTAAGGACGTGAAACCCTCCTATCTCAAGACACTGACACTTACATTCCTCGTACAATCTCTAAACTTCAAGCTCTCTTGGCATTCGATGGAGGAAACTATTCGGCGGTGAATAGAAGCAATTCCTTGCTCTCTTGATGATTTTGGGAGATCATTTTCGCGTTTGGGAGTCCCTTCAGATCTAAGATACACTCTGCTCATTGGATTTATTGTACATACATGCATGAGATTTATCAAGAAAGTCTAGTCTGTTAGACTTATTATATTTAAAGTCTAATTTAATTTAGGCCTAATCAAGTCAATTGGATATTTGCACCCGCCCACTTTAACCTATATTGTTTGACCCAAAAAGGAATTGATCAAGCTTAAATGGTTTGGGTCTAAACACGTTTTCAATTATACTTAGCTATGAGTTTGTTTAAATTGAAATGTGAGACTCATGTACACGTGTGAAACTCGTATTATCAATCAAGGGCCTAATTTTAGATGAGTTGAACTAGGATTCCGTGATGCTATATATATATATATATATATATATATATATATATATATATATATATATATATATATATATATATATATCATGGGTAGGGTTCCCTCTCCTCTACGATGACCTATTCTCTTTCTTAGAGACCTCTTATCTTCTCTAAGAATCAAAAGAGAACTTGGTAACTGGAAAGAAGAATCCTCTCCCTCGAATTAGCGTCCTCGAGATCGTGCAACCTTCGGCATCCCTTTTGTGATGGAATCAAATATGTCTAAAATGTTAGCCCAAAGGCCCATCACATAAGTTTTAATGATGATTAACTCATATAATTATAGTACTAATGATCTTATATTTATTATGTTTCAGATATATGTTAAGATCCTTATTGGTGTTTAGCTTCTACAATGGACACGAAGTCAAGATTTGAAGCTATCACATGTTGATTTAAGAGCTCAAACCTTAAAGATCACATCTAGTACTCGAGATGGAGTCGAGCTCTTTGTATCGTCCTTGAATCGAGTCGTCTTGGAGAAGAAAATAGATAAGAAGACTTGAGTCTAGGTTTATTTGTTTATATGTTTGTTTAGATCTTATATAAAAATAAAATAGTTTTAAATTGCTCAAGTATATACACACACAAGTTTATTTATCTCTTTGATGATAAATAATTTTTGGTTTCGGTTTAACTAGTTTTAGTTTCAAAAATTTACGTTAACAAGGTTACATCTCAATAGAATAAGTTTCATGGTTTATATATGTGTTGTATTCTATCTACACATATTAGAGATTTATTGTTTATACAAACTTATCTCTATATGTTTTGGATTATCATGTATAGGGTTTTTGGGTTTCAGATTATCAAGTATACATCCTTTGTTTTCATGAATAGATATCATCAAAAGAAATTTACATAGTTTATATGTACATTAGATTTTATTCATATACATTGATGGTTCATATATGTTTAGAAAAAACTTATTTTGATATATTTAGTTCATGTGCTTGAGTTTTGTTTTTATCAAAACTTATTTTGGTATGTATTGTCAAAAAAAAATCTATATTCATTTACTATGCATATTTGATTCTATCCATACACATCATACTTTAAATGTATTTCAATATCTTATTTTTGTAATTATACAAGTTTGAAGAAAAATCAAATTTCTATTTAGAAGTTTGGTTTTTGAAAAGTACAGTTTTTGTTTTAAACTTTAATTTCTTTACCTTAAAAATAATTCACATGTTTGTAATATGTGTTGATTTTTTATCATGCATATTTGTACTTCAGTGTATTTATATGAACTTATTTTTGTTGATTTTATTGAAATTTATTGGAATTTTTATGAGTTTTTGAAGTTGGTTTTTAAACCCACAAAATTAGATGTTTGGGTTGCTTACGGCCGGCCGACCGGTCGATAAAGCCTAGCTTGGTCAATCGGGCAGTCGACTGACATGCAAAGATACGTGCACAAGGCCAAAGTCGACCGACTAGTCGACCATAGTAAGGATCGATCGACCGACCGGTTGACCGGCTAGCTCAACCCAACTTTCTGTTAGGGGCCGAGCGATTGACCAACAGAGAGTTAAAACTCTCTGTGCCTTGGGGGCGGTCGACCACCCGATAACCCTAACACTCAAAAATCTGACCGTTGGATTGTGATCGGTCACATATATTGCATACATATTATCACATTACCATACTTATTATCCAAATAAATCATATTAATAAGTCCTATTTTTGTTTATAAAATGCAGGCCCATTGCTAAGGGATAATCTAGAGAAACAAGCCCAAAAACTCATTTAATTCAGAATAAATTTAAAATCAAGAAATCAGGGCAGATCTTGACAAATCAGAGAGGTTGAAACCGGTTGAAATGAATTTTTCCAAATCAAGCGGTTGAAGCCAACAAATCAAAGATCGTTTTGTCAAATCTGGGAGTTGCAACAGTGAATCCAGCAAGACAAAAGAGAGCCCAAGTCCACGCCAACTGTCCTTCCACCAGGATGTGGCCACTTGGCCACATCCTGGCCACGGATCCGCGGCTTGGTCCGCTTATCTCCTCACTCCTTTCCCTCTAGATTTTGCCTATAAAAGGTAGGGTTTTGTACTGAAAAAAGGAGCAAAGACTAGGATTAGAATTTTTATTTATTCTTTAGGGTTTTAGGAGCAATGTTAGATAGTTCAAAGAAGTTGTATCTCCTATTTATTTTTTAGTTTAGACCAGCAAAGAGAGAAGAGTGGAATTAAGTATGTAATTCGTCTTTGAAGTGACAACCAAAGGAGATTCTACTTGCTTATTCAACTCAACTCGAATTCATTATGTTCATGTTTAATTGTCATTCTCTTGTTTATTTTCAGTTCATAATGAGTAGCTAAATCATTTTCTGGGCTCACTAATTGATCTCGTTTATCACCTCGCTCTTGACTGATTTTCATGAAAGCAACACTTTTTGAATCAAAAAGTACCTTAGTTAAACCTCGTTCTTAAAAGCACATGAGGATGTCTTTATTTTAATCTTGGACTTTCAAAGCACAAATCTTTTTGAACTATTTTTATTCCATACTTGCTTCTTCGCGCTTGATGGTTTAACATTCTCTTTGTAATGATTTGTAACGAAAGGGCTTAAGATTTAAATGAAACCATCTTATTTGTTTTACTTGGACATTAAAAGAAACTAAAGGTTTTTGCTTATGATAACAGTGATGCACCCAAATGTTCTTGAGATAAGTACATAGTTGAGTTAAAAATTAGTGAGCCCAGATCTTCTCCTTCTTATATTAAAAATAACAAATCACTTTTCAAAGCTTTTTAAATCACCTTTTCCAAAGTCTTCTCCAAATTTGCAATTTTTCTTTTAATCATTTCCCTTCTTTCCATTATCTTTTCAACTAAAAAACTAGCACCATTCTTAGCTTTTTAAACAAAATACTGAAAAGGTTTCATCTCATTTCTCCTCGTGGACACGACCCGTTAGCTCAAAGCTACACGGTAAATCCTTGCTATTTCATTTTACAATCAGCCGGTCGACCGGGCGGTCGACTGGAAGGCCAATCTATCCTGTGTTCAGCCCCTAACAACTAGTTTTATGAAGGGTTCATTTGGCCAATTGCTACAAGAGTTTCAAGAGCTAACTTTCCCCTACTTCAACTAAGTTTTTAACAAGTTTTCAAAACAACTTTTAGAGCTTTAAAATCTATATCTTTATTTGTTTCAAAGTTTTGAAAAATTAAAAGAAACAAGTTTTGAGAATTCTAGTTTTGTTCTTAAATTTCTTCGTCTATCAAGAAGTTTTTCCTATGAGTTTTCTTTGAATTTTTTCTAAAAACTTTGTATACTCTCATACTTAAATGATCGGGGTTAAATCGCGCACAAAAGGTGTATGTTTTGAAATTAGAAGTTAGGAGTGCGTGTTTTGGCTTCCTCGATACTTCCATTGTAACATAGAGGCTAAACGGGTCGAATCCATTAGAAAGGAAAGCGATAGAAGCTTTACTAGTATGTTCACGTGTGCATTATCAGTTCTTCTATATTTTAAAGAATTAAAAGAAAACAAAACAAAAAGTGAAAAGAGAATAGTACGGTGAAACACGAAGAAGTAGGAACATAGAAGAGAAGATATTTGTGATTTTTGAGATATATCTAAAACAAAGTAAATGGAAAGAAAACTCATGGCTACTTACAACTAATGGATCCACTAACATGCTAACCTCTTAGTGATAGTTGCCTCAAATATATCCTTGGCTATCACTAGTCCTTGGTTCAAGAGTGTTTCAAAGCATGACCTATAAGATAACTCATCAAATTCAAGCCCAACAAACAAGTGCATGCTACACTAACCATCAAAACTAAATAATAGCAAGTATGAAAAAAAGTAATGTAAACTTGTTAGAGAGTTAGGATGATAGAGAGTTAGAAATCTATCATCATGAGCCATTAATGGCTCTTGCAAGAGCAAGGCCAAGTAGAAACTATTAGATTCAAGTTAATTATCAAGTAAGAAGTTAGTAAGTTAGTGGTTAGTAGTTAGTTGCTATGAGAAGAAAATTAGCTAAGCATGTAAAAGAAGTTAAAGAGAAGAAAACAAGGAGAGATAAAGAGAGAACCTTTCATAGATTGTTACCTTCCATTACAAGCTCTCTTGCTTTCTACCCATGTATTACTCTCTCTCCAATTATAAGATCTACAAGAAATGAAAAATATAAAGGAGGAAGAAGAAGAACAACTAACTGTTGACACTCTAAAAAAGACAAGATTTCTAGCTGGTCTGAACGAGGTCTAACTTATTGACATCTATAAAAGACAAGTGGCAGACAAGCTGACGACCAGTTCTTCACCCATCTCAAAGGAGACGAATCAGCAATTTGGACTCTATTGATCCAGTGAAGCAGACAATAAGCCGAGGTCACCCTTAAAAGCCCGTGAGAAGGCCCAAGTAGGTCCAGGGACATTAAGTTAGCTCAACACTTAGTCTTGCACGAGCCCACGAGATAAGTCTCGCATGAGAAACCAAAGTTGTTTAGCATCGCAGGAAGCTCCTTCACAGCCTCGCTGCGAGCTAACTTACAGCTTCACCCGGAGATGCTCAGTTAACTCTGCAGAAAGTTAACTTCGCTTGAAGCCCCACGCAGCTGCGCAAAAGGCTGACAGGTAGCTTCGCCACAAGTCTTATCCAGCCCTGCTGAAGAGCTTTCTTTTAAGTTCGCCAGATGCTTCTTTCAGCTCCGCCATGAGCTCAACGCAACGATTCCGCTGCGGGTCTCTTATGGTCACCTTTGACCAATCAAATCTCTAGATGAGATCAAATCTAATTGAGATCAAATCTAATCGAGATCAAATTTGGTATTTACTTGCCATAATCTTTTGACTCTCCCAATTAGGTGAGAAGATCAGGGGAGATTTTTTAGTTATTTGGAAAGAATCAAGAAAGTATCCCTTATTTAGTAGAGCGGATCAAGAGATCAGCACTACTTGCTATTCCTAGTTCTGCGAAAGCTGTCTCTAGCCTCGCGGCGAGGTAACTTTCCAGATATAAAAAAGATTAACTCAATCTGTTTTCAAAATTTTCAGGGCAATTATACCCCTATTCCTCCTTATAAATAGCCTATCAGAGGCATACAGAGAGAAGGCTGGGAAAAAGAGAGGAGAGATGGTTAAGGATAAAGATTTACTCTCTTGCTTCCAAAAATTCAGAAATTACTTCTTTAATCAGGGTGCTAATACCCTAAGATCTTCCTCCCTCTCAAGGAATCTCCAGAACCAGGCAAGAAGGAATTCCCAAGTGGAGGCAGCTCGAGAAGTAATAAGAGGGCTCTACCGATCTTCTGTTCTCTGATTCCCCGAACCAGGCGAGAAGGGATCCCATCAGGCGGCAGTTCGATTGTCTGATCGATCAAGCTGATCAGATTCCTACCGGCGCACTTCCTCAGAAATCTCAGAGGAGATCTACCTGTAATCTTCTTACTGCAAAGAATTACTTGTAATTTAGCTCCTCGACCCCTTTTTTGTATGTTTTCCCCTTTGCAAAATCAATGGAAAACAAGATGGTGACTTTGCTGGGGATCGAGTTTTCCACTATTGAGAATCAAGTGTTGCAATGTGACGAGCAGACCTTTGTGTCTATTGCTAAGACGCCGGTCCTTCACTCCGGCCAAGAGAAGTTCAAACAACTTCTTCCTGGGGGTAGCAAAAGTCCCCTACGTACGCGCAAGTACAAGGAAGTCGATGTAGCCGGAACCCCTGTAGCTAATTCTCTGAAGCAAGTCTCTGTTGAGACAGTTAAGGCTCTCCGCATGTCTATTACGGTCTTTTGGCGCAACAAGGAGACGGTGTCGCACGGCGAGGGTCAGAATCTTAAGCCTGTTACCTTCGAAAACCTGGACGTTCATTTCGACCAAGGAAAATTCGAAGGCTCCTTTCTGAAGGTAGTCCAGTGCTCCAAGCACTGAAGTATAGAAAGGTCTCAATGGCCAAGATTTCGGAGCAGAACCGGAAGGAGACTCCTCCTAACTCCTCTCAGCCTCGCGCGTGGTTAGCCAGGTTCCCTGTGAACCTAAATCTCTGCTTCCAAAGCAGATGTGGAGGCCAAAATAGAAAGCTCTATTGAAGCTTCAGGCGCAGCTATGCCACAGGTTCCCCTGTCCCGTGAAGATAAAGGCAAGATGTCTGCCTGCTTCATTGAGACTAACAGCCGCGAGGCTAGAATGGCGACTATACCTTCGCCTAATCTAGGAGCAGTGACTCCTTGCGCTAACCTCGCTCCCACGAAAGAAGCTACTAATGGTTTAGCAAGCACAGTGCCACTACCTCAGGGTACGCGTGGAGTTCCCAGCTACCATGCTGGTGCTAAAGCACCTAGCAGTGCTAACTACCTTCACAGCAAGGTAGCGAATAAAGCACCACAGCGTGCTTCGCTCCTAGTTCCTCAAGCGTTAAGTTCGCCCTTCACGGTGAAGCTAAAGGATTATCCCTGGGTACTGATAGCGGTGCTTATGCAGCTTCAGCGCCTAAGGGTGCTCCCGAAGTTCTTAACCGCGAAGCTAGAGTTAAAGCACTATCTAATGCAAATTACCTCTATGGTGATGAGAGGAACAATGTATTAACCTGTGTTTCGTTTCCAAAGCTTGCAAGTAAGAAGGTGGTGTCAAAATTACCTGAACGCATCAAAGCGCGATCCATCAGAGTCTCTGCGCTGAGTCACTTAAACTCGATTAGGCCCGACTTGCGAGAGTTCTTAGCAAGCAAACGAAAGTCAGAATTTTTGCAGACTTCTCCCTCCTGTTGTCAACAAGTGGGATGTTAGTTGGTGATAATCCACTCAGTCCATTGCCGGTTAGGACCAATCCCCGCCACTCCTCCAGACCGACGGTCAGTTTTTGATCGACTATTTGTACAAGCTCCGGTGAAGCATTACAAAAGGGGTGTATCATGAAATCTACCAAATTTGCCCTCTGCATCCGTCAATATGATTGGAAGGGGGCGGGAGTCGCGTAGGGGCAGATGATCGCCACATGCTGCTAACCCTCCTCCCTCCAGTTCTCCAGATCTGGATTATAGTCTGGGGTTACGTCAAGTCTTGGTGCACGAAGAAGGTGTCTTCCGAAACACCAGATCTAGGGTCACAATATCCTACAATTATGAGCAGCCATCCTTCTCGACTATAGTAACCTCACAAGAACTAATGAAAGGATTATTCCAATTGTCTGATAAGGAGGACGAAGACAGTGGGTATGCCTCTTTGGCAACAGTCAGCTTGGTACGAACAGATAGAGTGTTGGTGAATATGGCTGATAACAATAATGATGACCACCATCGACGGTTGGAAGCTCAAGAGCAAACCTCTAAGGCTTAACAGGAAGCCTTAGACAACATTCAATAGATGCTTACCCAACTCCTCATTAACCAGAATAATAATGATACTGGGAGTAATCATAATGAGGAAGAACATCACAGCGATGAACAACCAAAGACTGAGAAGTCAAAGGAAAGTTCTTCTATGGACGCTGAAGTTCTTAAAGGCATCGAAGCTCAGATCACATCCCTAACCCAGAGGGATAAACTAAAGAAAGTAGGGGCAGTCCGTCCTTAGCCTTTGGAATGAGATTCAGTACCATACCCACCAAAGTTCAAGCCATCAACGTTACATACGTATGATGGTAAGAGCTCACCAAACCAGCACATCTACTACTTTCGGTCTCAGACCGGTAATGTTATAGGCAATGATGCTATTATGGCCAGACTGTTCATTGGCACCCTGAAGGGGATAGCATTCGACTGGTTCCGAAGCCTTTCTCTGGGCTCTATCAATTCTTGGATTGACCTAGAAACCAATTTCTTTCTCGTTTCTACGAGGATGATACTGAGATAACCATGGACAAACTCCTCTCTACCGTACAAAGAAAGGGCAAATCTGTTCGAAATTATATTGAGCGGTTTATAAACTTGTCTCTGATGTGCCCAGCAGGGATGCCATTACCCATGCTCTTGCAGACATGCAGGCATAACTTTCTCGATCAAGTGGAGATTCGTATGGGGGCTGTCAAAGTCCATACCTAGAAGGAACTAGTTAAACAAGCTGAGATAGCCGAAAAGTCAGCTAAGAAGTTCGAACCATCTACCCCTAAAGGCAAATGGGGTATGAATAATAAGGGCGCGCGACATGTCGAAGTCTTCCCAAGCCAAAGGGAAAGAGACTATGTCCGTTGAGTTGTCAGCAGACGTTCATTCGAAGGTCAAGAAGGCGCTTTCAATAATAAGGAGTCTAAGTTTCCTCCGAAACAGTACTCCTTCAAAGACGAGCAGGTAGTCGCAATATTCCATTTACTCCACAAAGGGAATAAAATAAAGCTGTCAGATGTTCGATGCCCTAATGAAATAGGACGCACGAACGATCCCAACTATTGCCTCTTTCATAGGATGGTTCATCATCCTACTGAAGGACAAAATTCAAGCTTTAATCGACGCCGGAATTTTAACTTTGAAATCAGAACAAAAAAAAGTCACTGCAAACATGGTGACACTCGAGTTCGGCAAAACCCCAAAGGTCACAGTTCCTGATGGGATCTTTTTGACCCCTGAAGCACGGCTAAAAGTAAAGCATCCTTCAGCAAAAACTCAAGAGAGTATGGGCCTTGTTCCCTTGACATTGGAAATAGGGGAAATCATGTGGATACACCCAGACCTTGTCCAAGACAAACAATGGATTTCAAGAAAATCCAAGTCAAAGGGCAAATCTTGCAATGTTATCTCCATCTTGCCAGATGATGGCAGTCTCACGTCAGCTTCTCTTAGTGATTCTGAAGGAAAAAATCATGCTTACACAATGCAGGCTGATGTACCTCAGCTGATAGGTACTCGATCTAAAAAATCATACTTAAATCAGTATGAGAAAATTACTGACAAGACACAATAGCAGACGACGTTAGTACAAATATCCACACCGGCTCCGCTCCCAATGATGGGAAAAGAGAAGCAGAAAGAAATTCGATTTGACCATGTCCTGAAGAAGCCTTCAGGCCCAGGGCTTAACATGCCCTTTCGTTTTGATATATTGGCCCAGCTGGCTAATATCCCAACTCGTATCACCATACACGAGCTCCTTCGTCTCTCGAAAGAGACGAGAGAAGCACTTAAGGGATGCACTGGCTAACTCAGAATCATTCCTGACACTTAGTCTTCTTGCCCTGAATGCCATCAGGTACAATCAAAGGTACCTGCTATTACTTTCACAGCAGAGGATATGCTTCTCAAGGATAACAAGCACGATCGACCCTTATACTATACTGGATACATCGGTTCGACATGCATTGAAAGGGTACAGGTTGACCCGGGGTCTGCATTCAGCATCATCCCCAAAAAGGCTCCTTACTTCCTTCGCATACCACTGTATCGGTTCTCTGCAACCACTATAATAATATACAGTTTTAATGCAGGGAGTAGTCATTCACTTGGAAAGATTCGACTCCGTTGCCGAATAGGGAGCCTGAACTCAGAGGTGATGTGCTGTATCATTGATGCTGACACGTCTACAACTTGTTACTAGTGAGACCCTGGATCCATGCTAATCGGATTGTCCCCTCCACTCTACACCAGTGCTTCAAATATGTTGAAGATGATGCAACAGTACGAGCTGTCTTCGCTGAGAAGCAACCATTTAAAGGGGTAAAAAATTACTTTACTGACGCTCTCTTATATCAAGAGGTTGGTGAATCGTCAAAAGAATCATTGCCTGACAATGATCATACTGGCAATGAGGCAGATTCAGAAACTAAAGCAGACATGCCAGCCATTTTGGTCGGTAAACCATTATAGCATGTTTTAATAAACTCCAATGTAACTCCTTCTGAAGATAAGGGCAAATGGGTAATTACTGACAATATTTCTTTAATTATCCTATGAGTGTCGAATTGTTTGAATCCGTTACGGATAGCTCTCTGCACATGCCCTTATATAAACCAGGTGCATCAAGTACATCCGTGGAATCTATAGAAGGATCCATTTTATTTGTTCCTTCATTCAAAGAGGGTCAATTACCAATAATATTCGGTAAAGCCCAACTGCGAGGTCTGCAGCCGCGGATTCAAATTCAGACTCAGACACTCCACAATTTTTTCATTATGCACGATCAACGCAGCATATGATGAGAAAAACGGGATACAACCTGCAGCATGGGAAGGGCCTGAATTTCGAAAAAGGAAGACGTGCTTTACTGCGGAACTCTGTGCCAAGAGGGTAACCGACAAATTACTATGATAATGGGATACGTGACACCTACACCGCCAACAACGGTTCGACCCAAAGGTAACAAACCAATCCCATCACGTTCTGCCTCTTTCTCCGAATGGGATTCAGATTTCAGTGTGGGAACGTTGTTCAAAGAACTCACTGTTAATATGACTTCAAGCAGCCAATTGGAGCCAGCGGAAGCTATTGATGAAGAACAATGAGCACAGCAATTGGATTTCCAGTGGGAAAAGCGATTCGAACAACGCGAACCACCTACTGAAGACAAGGTGATCTAGGTTAACTTGGGTAGTCCACATCACCCTAAGCCCATCTTTATAAGTGAGAGCTTATCACTCACAAAAAGAGAAGAATTGATGGTACTTGTAAGGGACTATATAGATGTCTTTGCATGGAACTACGAAGACATGCCCGGACCTGATCTGCAAGTAGCTATGCATCGTCTGAACATCAAGCCTGACGCCAAGCCAATCAAGCAACAACAATGCCAATTTCGTCCAAACATTATGGAAGCTATTGAAGCTGAAGTCTATAAATCATTGCATGTGACTTCATACGAGAGGAACAGCATCCAAATTGGGTTGCTAACATCGTCCCCGTTCTCAAAAAATGGAAAAATTCGGATCTGTATTGACTACCGCGATCTTAATACAGTCTGTCCTAAAGAAGAATTTTCATTGCCCATCACCGATGTCATGATTGAGAATACCTGCAAATTCGAAAGAATGTCTTTCATGAACGGCTTCTTAGGGTATAATCAAATTAAGATGTATCCAGAGGACGAGAAGCATACTTCATTTCGGACACCGTTGGGGGTATACTATTATACCGTGATGCCCTTTAGGTTAAAGAATGTGGGAGTGACTTATCAGTAGGCAATGAATATGATTTTCCGTGATCATCTCTAAAAAATGGTAGAATGTTATGTTGACGACATTGCTGTCAAAAGGCGTAGTAAAAATGACCATCTTCGTGACTTGAGAACGATGTTTGTCATCAACTGAAGATGAATCTGACAAAATCCTTCTTGGGGGTTTCGAGTGGCAAGTTCCTTAGATTTATTGTTACATCAAAAGGAATTCATCTCGACCCGGACAAAGTCAAAGCCATTCGAGCATACATCCACCTAAGAATCTCAAAGAACTTAGAGGCCTGCAAGGTAGACTGGCTTATATCAGAAGATTCATCGCAAATCTCTCAGGCCGCTGTCAACCATTCACCCGACTCATGAAAAAGGGTGTTTCTTTTGTATGGGATCAAGCTTGTCAAGAAGCTTACGAAGATATCAAAAGATATCTCACAAAACCTCCAGTCTTAGTAGCTCTCACATCAGGAAAACTATTCCTGCTTTATATGAAAGCTATGGACCATTCTCTTTACTTTACTTGCTCAAAAAGATGATAATGATCACGAACAAGCTATTTATTATCTGAGCAGGACTCTGATAGGGGTGAAATCTCGCTATAATCCTATTGAGAAGGAATGCTTAGCTCTTGTCTTTACTATTCAGAAGACACGACATTATTTGGTCGGTCAAACCATACATGTCATTTCCAGAGTGAATCCTTTACATCTCCTCATGACGAAACCAGGATCACTGAATTTTAGGTTAGCTAAGTGGGCCCTCCTTCTGTCTCAATACGACATGCTCTTTGTCCCTCAGAAGGCGATTAAAGGCAAGGCATTTGCAGAGTCTTGGCTACTCATCCGGTTCCAGAAAGCTCAAAACTGTATGAAGACATTCTAGATGAAGTCTTTGAATCTAATATAACTTCAGAGGATGAAGTTTGGCAGATGTTCTTCGATGGAGCATCACGAATAGGCCCTAAAGGCAAAATCATTGCCGGTGTGGGGGTTGTGTTTATCTCACCACAAAGCCATGTCCTTCCTAGGGCATTTTCTCTGACGGAATCATGCTCCAACAATGTGGCAGAATATAATGCTCTACTCATTGGTCTTCAGCTCGCTCACGAATTGGGGGTACGCTACCTTGAAGCTTATGGCTATTCAAGACTGATTGTCAATCAGGTTAAAGGCTAATATGAGGTCCGTTACGAAGATTTGGTACCTTATTATCACGCAGTTATCGAAGTGGCTAATTTATTTAATAGCTTTTACATCGGTCACGTGTCTCGATCCCAGAATACTAGGGCCGATGCTCTAGCTGCATTAGCAACAATGCTAGCCTTATCAGACGACACCAAGTATCATCTTACAGTGGCAACTCGACACCTTGTTTGCTCTAAATATATGTTGAGAACCAAAGAGGCCTATAACACCTCGACGGATCTTGAACCAAGAGATTGGCGATTTTCCCTCATTGACTATGCTTTGCATGGTTTGCTGCTAGATGAACTTAAAGAAGTAGCATCTATTAGACGGAGGTCTCTCCGTTTTTACTATGATCCAACAATGAAGACACTGTACTGTCGTTCATACGACGGTATCCTCCTCCATTGTCTTTCTAATTTAGAGGCACAAGACATGTTCAAAGAAGCCCACGATGGCATATGCGGAGCTCACCAGCCAAGTCCAAAACTCAAGGATCGATTGCACAGGCTTGGGTATTATTGGCCAAAGATGATAGCTAATGCCATCTAATATGCACGAAGGTGTAAGGCCTGCCAAATCCATGCGGACTTCATACATTAGCCTCCAGAGTTGCTCCATCCAACTATTACCTCATGGCCATTTGAAGCGTGGGGAATCGATGTTGTAGGGCCAATCAGCCCCTATTCGACAAAAGGTCACCAGTTTATCTTAGCAATAACCGATTACTTTTCAAAGTGGGCAGAAGCTATACCACTGCTGGAAGTTAAAACTTCTAACGTGATTAATTTCATCAAACACCATGTCATCCATTGATTTGGTGTCTCTAGGCGGATCATCCATGATAACGGTCCCCAATTTGCAAGCCAGCTATTATATCGGTTCTGTGATAAGTACCAGATTCAGAATGTGGCATCAACTGCTTATAACCCTGCCACTCTAATGGCTAGGTGGAAGCATTCAACAAGATAATTATTAAGCTACTCAAAAAATTTGTTTCATCAAATAAGCGAGACTGGAATGAGAAGCTTAGTGAATGTCTTTGGGCCTACCGAATCACGGTTCAGACCCTGACAGGTAATACACCTTTTTTCCTAGTATACGGGTGTGAAGCAGTCATATCGTTAGAAATCTAGATGCTGTCATTACGAGTTGCTTTGATGACTAAGATAACAACGGAGGACAATGATCGGTTGTGACTCCAAGAGCTCGAAGCCCTAGATGAGAAGCGGTTACAAGGTCAGCAACACATTGAGTTGTATCAAGCTCGGATTTTAAAAGCCTTCAATTATGAAAAATCAAGAAATGAATATTTTGAAAATTGTGGACAAGGTGATTGAAAATTTGACTCAAGGGAGTTGAATCCCCATTGACTCTGTGAAGCGTTAAAATTATTTTGAAAATTATAGTCAAAGACTGGGGGTATGGGTTGTATTGATTCGGATAAGTCCAACCCAGTGTATTTAGTTAGTTCATATTGTAAAAAGTCGGGTTGGAATTATCGGAAACAAATGGGGTCGGTGTGAAATATGGATTCATATTAGAATTGAAAGAGTTGTTATTGTTAAATTCTATTTCGCAAATAATCATAAACAAAAAAGAAAAAAAACAACAAATAAAAAAAAGAAAAAAATCAAAACCATGCATATACCAAGATTGACCTAGACCTAGACGACTCCTAACTGGTTAATTACCCGGGGGAGGTTGTTGTATAAATCTGACCACAAACTAATCGGCCAGGTAGGTGCAAAATACGGTGGGAGGTATCCGTGCGTAAGCAATGGGCCTTAATTACGCCAAACCATAGTATCTTCGAGGCGTTACCTCTTAATCCTAAGCCTTAGACAGCGATTTCATAAGAGTAAGATTCAAAACAAGTTCCACCCTCAGTCAATCTCTTAATGAGTCTTAGATGTCCCTAGAGACCAACATCTATCAATTTTTATTAGGGCTTGGGTTGTGTGAGTAGGAAGGTGATTTTTGGGTTAAGGAAGGGTGATGAAATCCCTACCTTATCTTGTATGGATTTTACCCTTAAGTCTAATTCGTGCAAGTGTGCAATATAGACAAGAGTATACAATAAAGCGATAAATCACCCACGTGTTTGTCTTATGCTATTTGCAATGCCATATGTACACTTCAGTTCAGATCACAACAACAGAACAAAATAGAATATATTGGAATTGAATTGACACGTGCCAAATGCAAATGTCTAAACCGTTTTAAAAGTGTACAAATACCGTATTTTAGTTCTTTAATTTATTACAGTGTTCAGGCAATCAAAGTAGAAAATTGGCAGCAGAATATAACAATATATGCAACTTGCAAAGTCCCTATAAAAGATGAAATTAAAATGCCAAAAATTTGCCGCGTTTTCGCGATTTTTCTTTGCTTTACGCGACACAATTAGAGAAGCAAGGTCCCTGCTTTTTAGAGCAGAGATATGTAAGCAAGATTATACTTCTGCAATGCTAAGTTTTTGTAAAGATTGACTTGCACACCAAAACAGAGAAGAAAATGTTAATAAAAACGTGACATCAAAACCATTCCATCCCCGGTAACGACGCTAAAAATTTGATCGGGACGGAACAAGCACTCTAAAATGTGTGTTTTATCAAATCATTATAAAAGCAAGCGTGCTAATGTTCCCTCAATACTTCCATTATAGCATTGGCTCAACAGGTCGACTCCACAGGGACAGGAGGCGATAGAAGCATTAACAGTTCTTATTCATGTCGGTTGTTAACAAGTTTTTCTTTGTTAAAGAATGAGAAAAGAAAAAGAAAATAAATTCAGAAGTGATAGGTGAGGAGAGGCAATGAAAACGGCGACGAAAACAAAAGAGAAGTGGTTGTGGAATCGGTGGAAGAAAACAAGAAAGTAGAAAATGAGAGATAAAAGAAAATGAAATAAGAAGAGGTTTTGGAAAAATAATAAAAGAGTTTGGAAATTGATTTTTAAAACAAGATAAAAGAAAACTCAAGGCTACTAACTACTAATTGATCTACTAACCATGCTAACCTCTTAGTGATAGTTGCCTCACATGGATTCTTGGCAACCACTAATCCTTGGCTTTAAGAGACGATACAAAGCATGACTCATAAGATTGTGCTTCTACATTTAAACAACACATCCATACCGCACAACAAGTTACAAGCTACTATTAGATCATCAAAACCAGTTAGAGGTGAGCATGAAATGAAGTTAGCATTTACAAGTTAGCAAGTTAGTGGGTTAAATGTTAAAAATGTTAGAATGTTAGAATCCATCATCATGAGCCATCAATGGCTCTTGCAAGAGTAAGATCTTGTAGAGCCTACTAGATTCATGTGGATTATCAAGTAAGGGGTTAGATGATTAGTGATTAGTAGTTAGATTGCCATGAGAAGAAGAAATTAGCCATACATCATGTAAAAGATGGAGAAAATTATAATGGAGAAGAAAGGAGGCACCTTTACATAGATTGTCACCATCTATTACATCAATATCTCTCTATCTCTCTCTGAATATTGCCCTAATACATGATCTAAAAAGAAATAAAAATACAAACGAAAAGAAGAAGAACACCTACACTACCCTACACTAATACCCTACACTAAAAGATAGAAAACCTAGCCTAAATCTAAATCTGCTTACATTTCAGGCCTCTGCAGGAGTTTTATAGGCAAAAGTGGTTCTAGAAGACGAGACGAGGTCACGCGTCCAAAATCGACGCGTGGGCCCACCATATTGCCACGGAACCGCGACCATAGCCACGTTTCCACTGCAATACCAGGGACTGGGTCCCTGGTTTTGTATATGGGTTCGTGACACTTCGGGGACTTTCTAGATATACTCAGAATCGGTTATTTCCGTCCAGATCTGCGTCAGATACCTGGATGGCTCTACGTTCAATGCATCTTCTAAAAACTCCCTTGCTTGGCCTCCAAAAAATGCAGATTTAGTTATCCAAAAATGGGTTTAATTAAGCTCTTATTACCCTTTTACCCTCCTTGTCTTGATTATCTGTAAGAGAGACCAAAACACGGTTTAGACTGACATTTTATTCATGAATCAGTAGGAAAATGCGATAAAAGCATTAACAGTTCTTATTCACGTCGGTTGTTAACAAGTCTTCTTTGTTAAAAGAATGAAAAAGAAAATAAAAGAAAAGAAATTCAGAAGTGATAGGTAAAGAAGGCGATGAAACGACGATGTGAAAATAAAAGAGAAGTGGTTGTGAATTGGTGAAGAAGAAAATAGAAAAATGATAAAAGCAAATGAAATGAGGAGGTTTTGGAAAATAGTTTTTAAAATAAAGTAACAAGAAGGAAAACAACTATAAAAGAAAACTCATGGCTACTCACTACTAATTGCACCACTAACCATACTAACCTCTTTGTGATAGTTGCTTCACATGGATCCTTGGCCATCACTAGTTCTTGGCTTCAAGAGATGATACAAAGAATGGCTCATAAGATTATTTTTCTACATTCAAACAACACATCTATGCCACACAAGTTGCAAGCTACTATTAATTCATCAAAACCGGTTAGAGGTGAGCATGAAATAAAGAAGACATTGCAATTTAGTAAGTTAGTGGGTTTAGAAATGTTAGAATGTTAGAATCCATCATCATGAGCCATCAATGGCTCTTGCAAGAGCAAGGCCTTGTAGAGGCTATTAGATTCATGTGGATTATCAAGTAAGTAGTTAGATGGTTAGTGGTTAGTAGTTAGATTACCATGAGAAGAAAAGTTAGCTAAGCATCATGTAGAAGACGGAGAAAATTACAATAGGGAAGAAAGGAGACACCTTTACATAAATTATCACCATCTATTACATCAATATCTCACTATTTCTCTCCGAATCTCTCTGCCCTACTATAAGATCTAAAATGAAAATGAAAATACAGAATAAAAGAAGAAGAATATCCTAATCTACAACTAGAAGAGAGAAAACTTAGCCTAAATTCAAATCTGCTTGAGTTTCAGGTCTCTGCAGGGGTTTTAATAGGCAAAAGAGGTTTCTAGAAGACGAGACGATGCCACGCATCAAAAATCGACGCGTGAGCCCACCACATTGCCATAGAACCTCAGCTATAGTCGCGTTTTCCTGGTAATACAAGGGACCTAGGTCGCTAGTTTTGGTACGTGGGTTCGTGGCGCTTCGAGGACCTTCTAGATATACTCAGAATCGGTTATTTCCGTCCAGATTTGCGTCAGACACCCGCAATGGTCTAGGTTCAATGCATCTTCTAGAAACTCCCTTACTTGGCCTCTAAGAAATGTGAATTTAATTATCCAAAAATGGGTTTAATTAAGTTCTTATTACCCTTTTACCCTCCTTGTCTTGATTATCTGCAAGAGAGACCAAAACACGGTTTAGACCGATATTTTATTCATGAATCAGTAGGAAAATGCGATATAATAATGCGGAACTATAGACTAGTCACCGGCCGTTTAGGCTGGTCATGTGTACGTTCTCGTGCACATCGGTCGACCAGTCTGGTCGACCGCCAGCTGATCTGGCTGGATTTTTGGGACTTGAATCTTAAACATTTTAACTCCAATAAAATCTCATAAAATCACATAAATTTTACAAAAATAAGTTCTTATAAATATTTGTAGAAAAAATATGTGTGACTAAAATTCAACACATATTTCAAACAATTTTAACCATTTTTGTGATATAGAATTTAAGCTTAAACACAAAATTTATATTTTTCAAAACTTGAATTTTTTGAAATGAAAAACCGTTTACTCTAAAACTCATATGGACACAAAAATAAGATATTTAAACTATATTTGAAGCATAGAGTATATGGAAAAACATCAATACACATGTAAGATATATATCTATGTTTTTGACATTAAATCCAAAATCGGTTAAACCGAAATTCAATAAACTTTTAACTTGTGTGTGTGTGTGAATTTGAGCATATCAATACTATCTACCTTTATACAAGATCTAAACATACTAAACTAAAAACAAATCAAACTTTTCTTATCTCCAAGCTGACTCGATTCAAACGCGATTCAACGAGCTTGACTCCAACTGAGTGCTAGATGCGATCTAGACGCGCGAGCTCTTGAATCAACACGTTAGTTCCAAAACTCTTTTGTTGAAACTAAACACCTACTAATATCTTGATCAAATATCTTAGACTAAATAAATACAAGATCATTAGTAAACTATAACTACATGAGTTATTCATCATCAAAACTAGAGTGATGGGCTTTGGGCCAACAACTGCTTTCAGTAAAGTCGGGCAGAAAGTAAGGGGCATATGTTGAGTATAAGATTATCAGCTAAAGACATATTCAAAAACCATACTCGAAACTAGACTATGGGTTTGACCACATAAAGCTTGGAGCAATTGGCTAAACCGTCTATCCTAGCTGGCAGATAATCTTCTTCTAGAAGATACCATCCAACTGGCTGACGCCTATAAATAGGAGGTCCCCTTGACCTCTTAGAGCTACGCAACTCTTTCCTCTACTCAAGTTCACTTCTTCTTTGAACAAGATCTGACTTGAGCGTCAGAAGGGATCGCTAAATTGATCTTGCCCCTACTGACCTTGCTCAGGGTTCTTGTAGCTAAAAGATAGCAGTGTTGAGATTGCATCAAATAGGTGCAAGAGAATCTGATTGAGGAAAGAAGTGCTTTTCAGTAAGAGAGAATGGGTTAACTAATTTTTTGATGTGGTCTAACAAAATTTGGGAACTGAAACTGATGTAGTATTTCTATGTTGTGTGTTTATGATGTGTCATACTCGTCTTCTTAAAAAAGGAAAGTTATAGTATAATTACTTGTCATATTTTGTAGTCGTCAACATGGTGGTGAGTATGCCATGACATGATTAATCAAATCTAGTAACTTTACGCAATTTGAGTGTGTGTAAGTGGGGTGGGTAAGTGGGGAATGTAAGTCAGAGCACTCGAACCCAACACACTGAGAGATAAACCGAAATCCGCCTGTAGCTGACCAATGTGCAAGCTGGATTAGGGTTTATGTGTAGGGTGGTCCCCAATTTTGGTGGGACTCTTTGTTGTACGCGCCGGAAAGAAGAGAAAGAAAGGTGATGTAAAGATTTCCTTGAAGCAAATGAAACTATTACAACCAGACTTTTCCTTCCAGTTACAAGGGAGGGAGGATGTTGAGTCTTGAATCCCCCCTTTGTTTAAGGCTGGGTTCTTCGTGTGGCGGTGGAGAGTGAGTCTTGTTCTCCGTTGACCGGATGACCGTCAGGACCGTCGGGGATCTTCTCTTCGGCAGGTAGAAAGAGTAACACAGCTCTGTCTACCAAAACTCTCAAAGAGAAGGTAGGCGAAGAGCAGCTCGTACGCAGCAAGCTTGATGAAGAGTCTTCTCTCTCTCCTTGTTGATGATCTCCTCTTTGATGCCTGCTCCTTCTTTTTTTTTACCGCCCCCCTCTTCTGATTGCCGATCGGCCCGACCTCATAGCAAACGAGGCTATTTATAGAGGTTCGAGGGGGTGAACGTGCCCCCTGAAAACGCTCCACAATGAGGGGCCACTTCCCGCTACTTGTGCGGTGACTGGCCCCGTAATCCGGGTGGTTACAACTGAGGCGCGGGTTTAGACCCACGCGCCTTGATGCTGAGACGCGGGTGTCGAGCCAACGCGCCTTGATGCTGAGACGCGGGTGTCGAGCCAACGTGCCTTGATGCTAAGACGTGGGTGTCGAGCCAACGCGCCTTGATGCTGAGACGCGGGTGTCGATATCTCGCGTCTAGAACTTGAGACTCTGCTTTTATTGGCTTGTCTTTTAGTGACTTTTTAGACAGCCTACAGAACCCCCTCCAAAGTTTTCGATATTCCGCAGTTAACTGGAACGGATTTCAAAATACTTTGGACTCTAGCTGAATTCACCTTCGTGACTGGACTGTTAATGCTCCGGGTTCGATCTTATCTGGAGTTGGTCTTCATGAGTGTACTGTTGAACTCTTTGAAGCCACCAGAGTTGATCGTGTTGAGTGTCTAGATACACAGTCTAAACCTCTCCGATTGGTTTTTAAGTCTGTCGTGGTGTGCTTTAAGCCAAGAGTGGTTGGTCTTCTGTTTGTGCCAGTGTACTGTTGAACTGATTTGCAGAAGCAGGAGGCCGAACGCAGGTTCCTTTTGAAAAGCAGAGATGGTACTGCTTTAAAGACGCGACTTCCATAGGGTGCGTCTTTTGGCAATGGAAACGCGACTGATCTTCCATAAGGCAGACGCGATGTTAGGCCCGCTCGGACGGACGCGGACTTAGGAAAGACGCACCTCTAATAAAGACGCGATTTTCTGAGCGCAACGCGACTTTCTGGGTGCATTTATGGTGGTGCTGACGGGGCACGACCATCGAAGAGGCGTGTCCGTTGGGTACGAATCTGTGCCATGTCATGATTGCGCTGCCAGTTGGCCTGGGGGAACCGGCGGGACTTCACCTTTTGGCGCGCGGGTCATGATTGCGCTACCAGTTGGCCTGGGGAAACGGTGGGATTTCACCTTTTGGCGCGCGGGCTTCCTGGTTCATTAAATGATTCGCTCCACGTGTCAAGCGATGACTCGCTGCAGGGCTACGGTGCGCGATCTTCGCTGCAGAGAAATTGATTTGCTCAACGCGTCAAGCGATGACTCGCTGCAAAACTAATCGAGCCACGCGCCGCGTATCTTCGCAAATCCTTGTGCCTATAAATAGCCACAGTTGGAGAGAGACCTCTTCTTCTCCGAGCGTTTTATTTTTAGGGTTTTAAGAAACAGAGTTCTTCTTTCCCTGTTCATTATCAGATTCTTGATCGACGATGGCACCCAAGACCAAGCCAACCGCATCTTCTTCACGGGCGACCGTCGCCGAGGCCCAGAGGGGCGCTTCCTCCGCGCAGGATGCTGTTTTCCGAGGTAGAATGCCGTTTAGGCTAAACTTCACCATCACTGGAAGTTTAAGGAACCCTAAAAGACACATTTTTTTTCTTTGAAGGAGAACTATTAAACAGAATATGAACCGGTTTGATTCTCAAACGCGGTCTCAGACGCGGTCTTTGAGTTGATAACCAAGGCGCGGGTTTGATGACCCAGTGCCAGTGAAACCTGCGCTTCGGATTCTTCACTTAGAATATTTCTAATTGTGAAGGGTTCGGACGCGGTCTTGGTTTGCAGAACGCGGATTTGATCCTTGCGTTCTGTGCCATCAGCCGCCGATTTTGGTGAATCTGGCACCTGAGTCCAAGCACTTAGAAAATTTTTTTTGTAAGTCTTGGTTTGCAGAACGCGGATTTGATCCTTGCGTTTCTTTCACCTTGACGCAGATTTGCAGGTCCGGACGCAGATTTTGACAATTTCTGCGTCTAGTGTCTTTTCTGCGTCTGAATTGTAGACACTTAACACCTTTTTCTTTTCTGACAAGATGTCTAATCAAGTGTCTTTTCCTTTTGTAGTGCCACACCCTACAGCGCCACTTGCCAGGAATAGCCACTTCGGGCGCGTAGGTGGTGCCGACCGCAATTTGACCTTTGTGCTGCAAAGGACTGTACCTGCGACTACTGACAAGTCGCAGGAGCGCAAGGAAAGGATCTCTAATGTTGATGGGATAACCTTTCGGGTGCTCATGACTGATGCAGCATTCACAACGGATGCTCACATCAAGCTGGAGAAGCCTGCCTTCTTCTTTGGAGACCATGTCGGCGATGGCGGCTATCGTATGTATGACGGTAATTACAAGTGGCTCATCAGATAGGGGATAGGAGATACTTTCTTCCAGCCATGGAGAGGATGCTCCCGCTGTCTTATCTCCAACACATGTCCGTCCCTCGGAAGATGAAGTGGGACGTTTCCCGGTATATTCCTGAGATTACTCTCGGTGATTTGGGCTCCCGTAAAGAATACCGTCATGATTGTCATGATAGGACGGTCCTCGGCCTGTTCCCTGGGTCACGCAAGTCTGAGCTCCCAGTTGGAGAAATACCAAAGCTCGCCACTACCTTCCTCAACAACTTCATAGAAGCGGAGGGTGATTATTCGGTTGAGTTACGTTCTCCCGGGTGGGTCCAGTCCACAGAGAATTATTGGTGGGGCAGGATGGTGGGTTCCGTTCTCACCGATCTTGGAGATCTGCTGGAGCATGTGGGATTACGCTCAGCAGTCAGGGCCGTACAGTGGGGTATCCCGCGAAGTTCGCACAACTTCTTCGGGATCCTGGAGCGCTACAATCCTCTGACGGGGACATTCTTCACCCCGGTCGGAGAGATGGGCCTTGCTCTGCACGAGTTGCATGAGGTCTTGGGGCTGGCGACAGGGGACTCTCCCTATGAGGAGTATGTCCCAACCACTGAGGAGCTCAATCTTCTGAAGAAAGGGTCTCCTGAAGTGTATGAGACTTATTGGGAAGTGATGTGTCACTTCCACATTTGCGGTCAGGTAACCGCCTGGAGGTCAGGAGGAATCAAGCAGTTGTCTTGGGCCAACTACTTGTTTAACAATGTCAGTAAGAAAGACCATTCGATAACCCGACTGGCTTCCAGCTCTGACCAGGAGATTGACGACATGGTCGCCCAGGCCCCTGAAGGCTTCTACACCACAGACTCGAAAGAGGATGGCTTCGAACCTGATACGCTTTTCGAAAGCTATCATCATCAAGCCCGGACTCCTATCTCTAGTCGAGCACTGTTGGCGGGCTTCTTGATGCTGTGGCTGAAGCGTTGTGTGGTGCCCACGCTGCCACACGAAGTTATTGTTGCCGACGTGGTGTACCCGGCGGTGCTCTTGGCTCATGGCCGTCCCATAGCCCTCCTCCAGGCTGTGGCAGCTGGTATTCAAAGCGGGTTGCGGGCGTTAGCCCAGAATTTCTGCGAGCCGCCGAAGACTGTCGATTCCCATGGCCAACCGCTCCTTGACTCAGAGGGGAAGCCGACGGTGAAGCGCAACAACCCTCGGATCGAGCTACCTTATACGTACCTCATGGCTTGGTACGTGATGCATTGCCCCTCATTGATGACGCCAGTGCGAGGGAGTGCGCATTTTGTCCCCTTCGTGCAGCGGTTGGAACGTTCGGAATGGTGTGACACCTACATATATTTCATTCGGAGGTGTCTTTCAGAAGCCACGAACTACCAACTCCACCGCTGCTTCCCCGAGATGCCTGGTGCATCTTTCGGGGAGCAATTCACTGATTCTGCAGGCCGGGATGATTTCACGCAGCTGTCCGCGGGAATCTTCTGGTGGTTGATCAACATCCGGCCAGGATATGTGCTGTTCCGGCAAGGGACTTCATGCACAATCGAGCCTTATATGCCGAGTCGTTTTGCCCGACAGTTCGGCTATGATCAACTGTATGTCAGCAATCCGAACACTCGACTCGCCTTCGACGGGAATTTGTTCGAAGGTGCCCGAGCTTGGTACTACAGCGTGGCTGGAGGGACAGAAGCAACCTTCCGCTTGCCTATCGAGGGGCCAAAATGCCGCACCAGCTTCACCTTCTGTACCTGGTATTCTCAGGTTAACCAGTCACCGGACTTCGCTCTGGGTATACGTGCATCGAGAGTATCAATGCGTATCTCAAAACACGGTCGGGGTCTGGTAAACGCTCGCGAATGGTTGACCAGTATTTAAAGGCTCAGAAGGAGCTCAGGAGAGGATCTCAGAGAGAAGCCAGGAGAGAACCAAGGGAGGAGCCCCGAGCCACTCAGAGGGAGGCCGGAAAAGGACCAAGGGAGGAGCCCTCAACAAAAAAGGCTCGACAGCCGGTGAATAAGCGCCGTCAGGGCTCAACCTCCACTGCTGAGCCTGCCCAAAAGAAGGTCCGGAGAGATTTGACGGTCGAAGTCTCTCAATCTGAAGACATCCCTGTTGGAGTTGAGGAACCGATGGAAGATAAAGATTTTCCCAACTTAGTCCGTGCTCCCAGGTCGCACAGCAGGAGCCTCAGGATTGCAGAGGAAGGGGAGCCTGCGGACAGACCTACCGCCTCTGACGAGACCGAGGAGCTCGAGGTCGATATAATGACCGGAGGCGATGTTGAGATTCCGGGGATCTCAGCTCGGCCCGAGTCTTTCTCAGCTCAGAGGAGGGATGAGGCACCACAGCCTGGGTCTCCCTCTGTCTTCATTTCCAGTCCTCGGATGGTTGACCCCAGTCCTACCACTGGGGTGTTTAGAGGGAAGGCTCCGGCTACCGAGGCCACTCACGTTGAACTGTCGTCTTCCTTATCCGACGCGGAAAGCGATTTTGAGGATGAGGTCGACTATGGTGACGAACCCGCTCCTCCTGATCCGAGCAAATTCTCACATATCTCGGAGGAGGAAATACATGGGTGTAAGCCGGCGACGACGTCACCACCAGCGGTTGCTCCTGCTGAAGGTACTCTTTTCACCTCTGACCTGATCTCCCTTTTTATTTTGAAGAGGAGGCCTTAACATTCTCCTTTTATGTTGCAGGATTGGCTGAGGACGTCGAAGCTGCAACCTCCTCGCATGTCGAGGAGATGGTGCAAGAGTTGACCCAGCTAGAAGGGGTTGAGACTCCCGAGAAGGTAACTATGGAAATCGCGGGGATCTCCATTTTACCGGAAGAGGAGGCAACCACTGAAGCTGGGGAGATTCTCACTCTGCATGACGAGGAGGCCACTACTGAAGCTGGGGAGATTCTCACTCTGTAGGACGAGGAGGCCACTACTGAAGTCGGGAAGACTCCCACTCCGCAGGATTCACCCAGGGGTCTGACATCTTCGGACCTCCAACCTGGTAAGGAAGCTTTGATGTCTTGAGTGTTTTGCTTTTCATCATTGTGTCTGATGTTGAGATAATTTGCAGAGAGAACTGAGGGAGCCCAGGTAGAGAGTCTGGCGATCAGTGTCCCTCTAGAAGGCCCTACGGCTCAAGCCTCGGCTGAGGTTTTTGAGGAGGCCAAGCTCACTACCCTGTCGTCAGCTGTGGCGGTTCCTGCAGAGATAGTACCTTCAGAAGCGCCGGAGGCTACTCTTGCTCTTGCCGTGTCAACGGCCAGCACGACTTTGGTGCGAGAAGATCCACCTTACATCCCTTATCTCGTGATGGAAAGGGGGTCGGGGAGCACTTCGGGCGATGACAGGATGGATTTCCTGACGCGCAGTACGGTGCAGCAGTTCTTCGATGCGATGCGATCATGCATCGATCTTATCTTGTCTGGGCGTAGCTCTTTTGGCTTTGCCCGGATATTTCTCGGAAACGTGGCCGAGAACATCGAATTAACTGGAGGCCCCTCGCTTGCTCAGGCGTGTCTGTGGGTGGTGGAGCAATTGGAAAATGACCTGGAAGAGCTGAAGTCTTTGGACAACGCTGACTCTTCTCATGAAGCTCAGGTCACCCTGGATAGGCTCCTTGCTGCCCAAGAACAAGAGCGACAGGAGGTGGAAGGACAAATTGCTGAAGAGATCAGCAATCTTGAGCGTTCCCAGGCTGAATGTCAGAAATTGACTGACGATTCGAAGGAATCCGAGCTCGTTAGGCAGAGTACAGAGCAGGCTATTATCAATGCTCGGGCCGCCATTGCGAAGGCAGAAGCCGTGCTTGCGCTCAATGAGAAGAAGCTTGCTACCATCAAGAAGAGAATAGAGGAGCAACAAGCTGCGAGGGCACGAGCTGAAGAGAGCCAGTCCATTCATTCCTCTCGGTTAGAATCTCTGCGAGCGCAGCTAGCCGCAAAACCCTTTTTACCTGAAGAGGAGCTGCGGGTCCGAGCTATGATGGAGCTGAGAAGGCACGTCAGCACAAGATGCATCATCTTAGGGAGCGCATCCGTTCCTTATCGGACCAGGACTTTTAGCCTTCTTTCTTTTCCCCTTTTTTGTAAAGAAGAGGACACTCTGTTTACCAAGAGTGTTTGTGTTTACTTTTATCATTTTTGATATAATAAAAGTCTTTAAAAAAAATTTTTTTTTGTTCCATCTTCTTGGCTTCGCTGCAGATGAATTCAATCCACAATCTTTGATTAACTGACTGTGAATGCTGAACTTAGGTAAAACGCGGCATTACTCCTCCGGGAGACGCGATCATCAGCTCATTTGAGAGACGCGGTCTTCAATCCATAGGAACTTAGGCAGACCCAAGTCCTTTTAACGAGACGCGACATTCGACCCATAGGACCTTAGGCAGGACTAAGTCCTTTTAACGAGACGCGGCATTGGTTCATAGGGACTTAGGTGGAACTAAGTCCTTTTGATGAGACGCAGCGTCAATCCATAGGGAGACGCGGTCATCAATTCATAAGAACTCAGATAAAACTAAGTCCTTTTTGATGAGACGCGGCATTGATCTGTGGGGACAAATGCGGCTTTGAGTAACGCGAATTTGTCCTGTCAATGAAGACGCGACTTGAGCGGATGCGAGGGACGCAGCCTTGTGTATTTTCCACTAATCTCAGAATGGACTAAGTGCTTTCCCTTAGAAAGGGCCCCGTTTGCTGAAGGGACGCGACTTCGAGTCACGTGGACGCTCCTCTAAAACGCGGGTGAACGCCTTCCAATTTGAGAAAGGGGACGCGGATTCTTGGACGCGGCTTTCCCATCTGCGTTTAATGCAACCGGACGCGGTTTTCCCATCTGCGTTTAATGCAGCCTGACTTAAAGATTTTATGAGATCTTTGACCGTCAAGTCTTCGCTGACGATTGAACGTCAAGTCTTCGCTGACGACTGGGAAACCGGGTCATCCGTTGTTTCCCGAAGCAGTTGTCCACGCGTCGGTTTTTCATTGGACTTGGGCGTTAATGCCCTTTAATGCAAAACCGGCGCTGACGGTTTGAGATCAGCGCCTGCGACGCTTCCCGAAGCGACGTTCCACGCGTCAGCCTCCCATTGGGCTTTGACGGTCGTGCGGTCATTAAGGCCGGCGGTTTTAATTAATGAACCATTAATGACCGTTATCAGGGGTTCCTATAAATAGGACTCACCCCCTCTCTTTAACAGCGGCTGCTTAGACCGTGCTCTGTTTGAGAACGAGTACTCTGAGGGACTCTGCCTTCTCCCTTCAAGGACCCTATCAGGGGTTTGCCTGCATGGATGAAGGTGCCTCTGTGGATGAAGATGACCAAGAGCTTTCATGCCTCTGTTTGGTCTCTTCAATGGATTACCACTTTCAAGTGATTTCAATGGCAGGAAGCGTCTCTTTGAGCATTTTTTACGTCCGCGTCTCAACGCAGACAGTCCAACTTTTAACAGAGGCTTCTGCGGGTATGCCGTGCCCACTTACCATGACATTTTAGATCCAACCAAATTTGAATTTTAGTATACCTCTTAAAGAGATATCATCTGGACCTTCTTGTGAAGTCGTGGTTGGTGCATTCCTCTTGGAATTTGCGCCGCCGACTTAAACTTCCTTGGACGCGAGTACAGAAGTCTTTGGTACTTGGCCGCGGCTTTACTCATGAAGCTCGCATTTTAAGGCCACTGACTTGGATGGATTCCAACTCGGGTTGAAGGCTTCAGACCCGAATCTTGCAACTCCTGTTCCTCCAACAGAGAGATGGCAGTTTTCGGCGTCTGATTCTCTGCGCACCTTGTATCTTAGACGCGGATGTGGAGTTAAGTCGCGTTTGCATTCTGTGTGTATCACAGTCTCGCTCGCGTCTGTTTTTATTGTCGCAGGACTCTGGCTCGCTGCGCTGATCATTCCCGCGTCTGCGTCCTTTGAAAATAGCCGCGTCTGTGACTTAGTTTTCTTTGTTGAAGTGTACTAAGCTCTGAATTGTCTGATTCCCTGTTTGCTTTTTTGCAGGTAGGCTTGGTCATTCTTCTTCATGTTCGCTAAGTCCGTGGGAGAATATATCAGACGGCGAACTTGTTCGATGTTCGTCCACAAGGGAATATATTATGGTCCTCGTCGTCCACAAGGGAATATATTATGTCCCTGACGAGGACTCGACCCTCGCCAAGGTCTCTTCAGATCCACTGCACCAGTCATGCCTGCTGGCAAGAGATGGTCAGGGTGAGTATGGCGGCGAGGGGGCTACGGTGGATAAGGTGGCAGATAGGATCCTCTTCCTCTCCCACTCCAGAAGTAACATCGAGGACTCCTCATGTCTGCTGGATGGTCTGCTGGGGAAAGAAATGTTCATGAATGAAGGGTTGCAGGACTTTCTGCTGCCACCAGACCTCAAGAACACCATTGCTCTTAGCTTAGTCAGGTAGGGCTCTTTCGATGTTTACATCATGCATCGTAGTGTAACCAGCTTCTATTGTAGCCATAAAACATCGCGCACTTGGAATCAGACGCGGCTTTAAGGAGTGAGTGCAACCTCTTGAGAGAGAGAGAGAGGGACTTCTTTGTGCTCCTTAATTGTAACACTCCATCTTATTGTAAGAGAGCGTTTTGACTGTAACACTCAATCTTATTGTATAAGAGAGCGTTTTGATTGTAACACTCAATCTTATTGTATAAGAGAGCGTTTTTGTATCACTTTCATATGCCTGGAAATAAATAAAAGTGACACTTCTCTTTTTGCCTCTTTCATTGTCTTGAGCTTTTTGTCTTCAGTTAGACGCATAGAAGCAAAGAGTCTTTAACTTTGTCAAAATTATGATGGTAATTTTAATAAGTCAAACTTTGTGGAGAAAGATCCTATTTCAGGAACTCTCACGATACTGTCAGAGGTGTAATATTAACTCGACAGAGATGAAATTTTTGATGGACCTGTCACTTTATAAGAGAAAGTGACAAGTAGAATTGGTACCCCCAGGGAGGGTGAACTTTTATCAAGTGTTTGGGATTAACTCGATTGAGCTCAACTGGGGATTTGATGGAAACACTGTTGATGGTGTAGTATTAACCCAACAATGTTTTTAGGTAGACTTGTTATTCTGTTGAAGAGAATAACAAGTGGGACTAGACTCGTGGGGAATCTAGGAAAGTTTGTTACCGTCAGAGGTGTGATATTAACTTAACGGGTTGAAAGTGATCTTATCAGAAGTGTAATGTTAACTTGACAAGGATGTGAGTCAGAGGTGTGATATTAACTTAACTCAGAAGTGTCACTGTCATAGGTGTAATGTTTAACTTGACAGTGAGGGTAATGCTAGAGGTGTAATGTTGAACTTAGCATTGGTCATCTCGGCTCGCATAAGGAAGTCCGAGGGAAAGTCATGGCCATAGGTGTATTGTTGAACTTAGCAATGACTTGGATGCTAGAGGTGTGGTGTTAAACTTAGCATCGTTTATTTCAGCTTCGATATGGAAGTCTGAAGAAAGGTGACTGTCAGAGGTGTGATGTTAACTTGACAGAAACTCGATGTACTGTTTAGAAGTATAATGTTAACTTAACAGTAATTTGTCAGAGGTGTGGTATTAACTTGACAGAAACTCGATGTACTGTTTAGAAGTATAATGTTAACCTAACAGTAATTTGTCAGAGGTGGGGTATTAACTTGACAGAAATTGACTTGCGATATGAGCAGTTTGAGGACATGTCATTCCATTGATGAGAATTGACAAGTAGAGTTTAAAAATGTCAGAGGTATAGTGTTAACTTGACAAATTTAAATTTGCGACATGAGCAATTTTGAAGACTTGCCATCCTATTGATGAGAATTGGCAAATGAAATTTGAAGTGCCAGAGGTATAGTGTTAACTTGGCGACGACTGTATTTTGTAGACCTACCATTCTGTGGATGAGAATTGGTAAGAAATTTTGGAGGAGAAAGTGGAGTCGAGTCCACTTAGGATTTTTAGCAAACCCTCAGCTATCAACGGATTTGATGTGCCTTTACCAACTACCGTTTGAGTTGGGCTAGCCATGCTATTCCCCTCAGCATGATGAGTTGTCGAAGACTTATGTTGGACTTAGAAGCCAACATTTTCCTCTATCCTTAGCCGTCGGAGGCGTCGGATGTTTGATCAGAGGTGTACTTTTACCGTGATCGGTGGAAGGATACCATCTAGGGATAGTACTTCTTCAGGAATCTGCCATTGATCGGCATCATGAGTGTATCGCCATTTGAGGTTATGAGGCGATATGACCCATTTGAGTAGACTGACTCTACTACAAATGGTCCTTCCCATTTGGGCTGGAATTTGCCTTTTGTCTTGTGCGTCATTACCATGGGTCTTCTGACGGTTAAGACAAGATCGCCTTTCTTGAAAGTTCGCACTTTAACTTTCTTGTTGAAGGCTCTGGTAATATGAGCTTGGTAGAGCTTGATTTGTTGTTGGGCCTGCAGACGTTTATCATCCAAGGCCTCCAGTTCCTGGAGTCGCTGTCGATGCTTCTCCTCTGTTGTCATCTCCGCTGTCAAGGCGACGCGTAGAGATGGAATTTGGATTTCCAATGGGAGTATGGCTTCGCATCCGTATACCAAAGAAAATGGCGTAGTTTTAGTTGGTGTAACACCCCATCCTCGGTATACGTGCACAGTTACGTATCCTGATTATTGGTGCATTTTATTATTATTATTTTATTTTATTTTCTGCTATTTAAATACTTACTCGTATAGCAGTACTGCATGATTTGATCTGTTTGGTATTCAGATTTGACTAATTTTAGTTTCAAATATTATTTTTAATATTCTAGATTTTTCATGATTTTCTGGAATTTTTCGGAATTAAATTGTAAATCTTCAAAACCGGTGTCGGCCAGTATCACTGGTTGATTCCAGGAATTTTAATTCACAATTGGAATCAAATTTTTGGATTCCGCTTTCACATTCCTTCTTAAAATTATATTTTCTTCCTTCAGGCATTTTCTGGGATTTTTCAGATTTTATCAAAAATCCAGCCTACCCGGTGTAGACACCGTTCATAGTGGATTCCAGGATTTTTATTTTGAAAATGGAATAGAATTTCTGAAAACCGATTCCACCAAAAATCTTTATATAATATTTATTATTTTTAAGAATTGTTGGGGAGCTTTCCGAGATACTTCGATTTTTGGACCTTTCCGGAGTTCTCTGTATTTTCCCAGATACCGGGAAATCATTCAACTACTTCACTCTTCTCTTTTTCTATTTTTCTCTCTCCTTCCTCAAACGCGAGTTTTGCCAACTGGACTCAGCAAATTAATGCGGAGACCCTTCCCTTGCTGCATTTAATGCTTATGGGCCAATCCAACTCAAGTCCAGTCACCCATGCTTTTTCGTCCTATTCTACCAACGTAATCTTATTTTTCTTGGACGCAGGTTTGTTTACTGCGTCCAGCAACAGCTAGACGCAGCCTTGTGTGGTGGGACGCGGCCAAATTGGCATGAAACGCAGGTTTCATAGAGTGGAGGGCAAACTTGTTATAATCTAAACTTACCTTTTATATATAACTCCCCCACTCCTTCTCTCTCTTCACTTTTTTCACTTCTTCTTCCTTTTCCACTTCCTGTGAACATCAACAGCAGCCCAAAGCTCCCTTTGGCCACCATTACCACCACTCACCCTCTCCATATTCTCCACCACAAATTCCTCCACTTCATTCTCCTCCATCTCCTCCTCCATTTTCACCAACAAACACCATCTTCCTCAACCTCTTCCACCAAGAAAACCTCTAAGAACCCATCTTCACCAAAAAGCTTCACCACCATCTCCACCACCACCTGCACCACCGTAGCCTCCACCAAGCATACCACCTTCACCTCCTCGTCGACCTCTTTCTAACGGACTATACATTCGTCCCCCCGCAACGACGTTTGCAAAATCCCGATTTGGTGTGGTGAACTAGACTTGCACCTCCATCTCCTCCAAACAACCACAACCTCCTTCCCTCTCTGTGAAGACCGGCCAACTCCTTTTGGATTGGGGGCCGTGCACTTCATTGGCGGCAAGACTCTGGGCCGGTACCCTCCTCTTGGATTGGGGCCGAGCTTCTCTGCGTCGGACGCATCACAGGATCAGTTTTAGGCGAGTAATTCTACTCGCCAAGACATGAACAATCACTTGTATTTTCATATCAACGAACACAACCCTTAAAGGATAATTCTGTTCTCTGTTTGACTCTGTTAGTCGACTTGACCCAGTCATTAGTCGACTAAAACCCTTTATTAGTCGACTATCCTTTTGTTATAGTCGACTAACTCCCTTGAAGCGCAGCTTTTCTTCTGAAGATGCGACCCTATTAGTCGACTAACTCATTGCCCTAGTCGACTAACTTTCTTTCTGAAGACGCGAACTTGTGAGACGCGGACTTGTGAGACGCGGATTTGTGACAAGACGCGGATTTGTGAGACGCGGCCTTATGAAACGCAGTCTTGTGAAACGCAGCCTATTAGTCGACTAACCCTTCTTCTAGTCGACTAACTTTTCTCCTGAAAACGCAACTCTTTGAGACGCAGCCCTATCAGTCGACTTGTCCCCTATCTATAGTCGACTAATTCCTTCATAAGTCGACTACTATCTCTCCCTAGTCGACTAATCTTGACTATTTGCTATGCTTAATTACTTCTTTGATTATGAACATTATCTTTGGGTCATGTATTTTATATTGCTATTTGCAAGACTTGTTACTTGACAAATATCACCTCTTATCATGCTATCTATTAACACAAGGCATGATACACCTGACTTCTATGATTATCACTATAACGGGAAATGATAACCGGACTTCATGATTTTCCAACTTGATTTTACATGATAGTACAAATTGTACTCCTGATACTCTTGTTTTTACAATATTTCTGACTTGCTCCTGTTCATTCCCGAAACCTGATAACTATCTAAAGAATTCATAAAATAAGACAACTTGCATCGGGTCGGGGGAAATATGCGGCTATCAATATATGTTCATGTTTACAGTGGTATTAGGTATGTTGTGCAACTAAATTTCCGGTCTGACCTGTGGGCCTCCAGGCGACCGAGGGGAGTGCTGGCTCCCTCCTTCTTGGTACCATCATGATAAGGGCATACATAAGTCCCTCCTGTTAGCCTTGCGGCAGGTTCCGTCCACCAAGCAACGGAACATCCTGGGCCGTGGTCCCGGGTATGCACGGGACCCACTGTAAACATAGTTCGTTGATACCCCCGCTGGTTTCCAATAACAACCTTGCTTTACTCGGATATGGATCTATGTGTGCTGGGACGCTAGTTCACATAGCTAGATATCAGGGTAAGACGAGTAATAATAATAATAATAATAAAAGACGTTAATTGTGGGTGTTGTATGCGCTTGGATTACGGTGACATGAGATAAAGGTATATAGATGAGGGTTTCCTTGTTTGGATTATTCCCTCGAAGTACTAGTCTCATGAGGTCGTAACTTGAGCTTATACAATGCCTTTCGTTTATAACATGTCGTACTTCTTTTACTTGCTGAATGATTATTCATGATATTGTACCAACTCTCATACTCTTATTCTTATGCCGCTCGGCTGTAACATGTTCACTTGTTTGGGAGGTCCTGACTCCCTTGAATTTGTATGTTCAGGTTCCGAACCTTGGATCGAGGTGGAGCCTTCTGTGGAAGATCAAGCTTTCCTTTCCGAGCAGGCTGACTAGTCTCGGCTTCTGTTGTGCCAGACTCTCCTTTTTAGCTCGCGGGACCTTCCTTCAGCTCGTGAGCATCTTGTAATCATATTGTAAATCGTACTTTTGTGCTTGGCTGTGATATATGATGCATGTGATATGTAATAGTATGTCACATCCTGTGATAACCTTGTACTTTGTACTTCTTATGTTGGCATATGAATGGACGCTACGTTTGTCGTACTCTGATTCTTGCTTGTACTGATGCTTAACGTATATACGTGAGGGTATCTCTGACCTGCATATGTACGTCGCAGTGACGTCCCCGTACCCGTGGGATCGGGGCGTTACAGGTTGGTATCAGAGCGTAGGCTCTCACACCTATAGTACAATCAAGCAGCAAATTAATGGAATTTGCCATTGCCAACTACAATGTACAAAGTTATCTAGTCCTTCTTGATTCCTTTCCTTGTGTCCTAAAATCCTTCCATCTTTCCAGTTTCCAGTCTCCTTTTTACCAACATAAGTATGGATAGAAGGACGGGTCGTAACAACTCGGGCAAGCATCAAATGGACCCGCGGGAGAGAATGCTGATATTCTTAGGGTTATCCAGAATATGGTGGAGAATCAACAAAGGCAGACCGAACTCCTCCGGCAAGGATTGATAGCAGCTCCTCAAGAACGGAGGCCAGGCAACGTGTCAGACTTCAGGCGGTTGCAGCCGGCAATATTTGAAAAGTCACCTAGAGGGGGGGGTGAATAGGTGACAAAGCTAATCAAGGGCAAATTAAAAATTTAAAGCTACACCAATCACAAGATGAATGCTAGAAAGTAAGTATGACAATGAATATGATGAGTAAATAATAGGTGCAAGCAAAATAGAGTAAGAATTGCAAGAATGTAAACCAATCGCAAACACAAGGATATGTTATCGAGGTTCGAGCACCCAGCTCTACTCCCCGCCTTCCCCAGAAGGATTCTAGCTACTTCCACTATCACAAAGATCTCAATTACAATGGAGTACCCAACTCCACATTCTCAGTACAAGAAATTTCCTTGGTAGTCAAAAGACCACAAACTCTCTCTTTCAAATATCTCTTCCCTTACAAAGGTCCTTAGAGAATATTGAGTAGGAATGAAGCTCTTTTGTGTGTAAGGAAAAGAAATTGAAATCAGAGAAAAACTTTTGAAAACCCTTCAGAAATTTGAGAGAATTTAGCTCAAAAACCAAGAACTTTGAAAGCCTTAAACTTTTGAATTTTTGCAAAGATTGTTGTTCTAACCAATCTCTCCCCAAACACCCCTATTTATAGAAGAGGGCTAGGGTTTAGGGATAAAACATATTTACTGATGTTTAGGAGATAATTAGATCAAAATATATCCTTAAACGAATTTTTAAACACAAAAGACAAAAATAAACAGCTTTTAAAAAATCTGCCCGTTACTGTTCAACGGCTACATCGGTCGACCGGGCCGGTCGACCGGTAGTATAAAAATTTGACCGTTACAGGCGAGCGGTCGACCGACCCAGTCGACCGATAAAACCTGTGAGCAAAAATAATAGTCGGTCGACCGCCCCGGTCGACCGACAGACGTGCACACGGATACGTGCATCTGCCAGGACTTCGGTCGACTGGTCCGGTCGACCGGACCAGACTGACACAGACTCGGTCGACCGACCCGGTCGACCGGATCAGGTCAAAAAGTCAATTTTAAAAGGAAAATAAAGAGGATTTTGATTTTAACAAAAATACTTTTGAACAGGGATTAGTATAAAACATAAATATATATCTGTAGGCAAAATCTTGTATGCAAAATATTTTTGTATAATTTATAAGAAATTATTTTGAAATGAGCATGTGCGCAAAAACGTGTGTGATAGAGCTTCAAACCTATCCACTATTCTTTAACAAACTATAAACTGAAAAACAGGTTACATGAAGACTTCTTGTGCTATCTTCAAGTCTTTGAGCCATCCAATGCCTTGCTAGTGCCTTCTCTTCTATGATCCTTCCTTGATGTGCAATTTGCCTTCCTTGCTTTGTGGAACTTAGAATTTCTTGCAATAGCTAAGCGAATGGTCTCTAAACATGGTACAAACCTGAAACTTATCTTAACAAACTTGTTAGTACCAAATAGCTCATATTTGGTTTGTCATCATCAAAACATAAAACAATTGGAGAGTGTAACCTCTTGGGCCAACAATCTCCCCCTTTTTGATGATGACAAAACAAATAGGCTATTAACAAAAATATAGGGTAGGAGAAAACTCCCCCTCAAATTATGCTATACTTAAAACACAAGAGTATGCTCTATATGCCAATAATTGAAATGATGCACCAATTATTGAAACCAATTAAAACAAATATATAAAACACAAAAATTGCTCTTGATACCAAAAATACCAAAAACAATTAAAACACAAGAATTTATTTAAAACACAAAAACTCATAAAAACAAAACAAAACAACAAAACATATAAATTCATATGGAACCAAGACCAAATGAACTTATTTTTGTCCATGTAAACTTATTCTCCCCCTTTTTGTCATACATCAAAAAGGGTTATGAAAAACATGTTTATTCAATAATACAAACATTAAGTTCTCCACAAATAAACGAAAATCTAGCAAAATCAAGAGGTTTAGTGAAAATATCGGCTAGTTGTAAATCCGTAGAAACATAATCAATATCTATATCACCTTTCTCAAAATGATCTCTAAGAAAGTGATATCTAATCTCAATGTGCTTGGTCTTACTATGTTGATTTGCATTTTTGGTCATGTGTATAGTACTAGTATTATCACAAAATATTTTTATATGATCAAAGTGCAAATCAAAATCAAGGAGAGTATGTTTCATCCAAAGGACTTGTGCACAACAAGCCCCCGCGGCAACATACTCCGCCTCGGCGGTTGAGAGAGCTACGGAATTTTGTTTCCTAGAGGACCATGAAACAAGACAATTACCAAGAAATTGACATGTCCCACTAGTACTCTTTCTATCTACTCTACAACCCGCATAGTCGGCATCCGAATAACTAGTCATTGAAAAATCTATAGTGTTCGGATACCAAAGACCCATTCCAATTGTGCCCTTAATATAACGAATAATGCGTTTTACCGCAATAAGATGAGACTCTTTAGGACACGATTGAAATCTAGCACAAAGACACACACTAAATATGATATCCGGCCTACTTGCCGTCAAATATAAAAGACTTCCTATCATGCTTCTATATAATTTAATATCAACATTTTTACCTTGTTCGTCCTTATCAAGCTTGGTAGTAGTTGCCATTGGAGTGTTGCAAGCCTTTGATCCTTCAAGCCCAAACTTCTTTACTAGCTCCTTTGCGTTCTTGGCTTGGTTAATGAAGGTTCCGTCTTGCAATTGCTTGATTTGGAGTCCAAGGAAGAAATTGAGCTCACCCATGGAAGACATTTCAAATTCTAATTGCATTACCTTCTCAAAATCCTTGCATAAAAGCTCATTAGTAGATCCAAAAATTATATCATCAACATAAATTTGCACAATTAAAATATCATTCTCAACATGCTTAGTAAAAAGAGTTGTGTCTACTTTGCCTTTAATAAAATCATTTGAAATGAGAAAACTAGAAAGCCTTTCATACCAAGCTCTTGGAGCTTGTTTCAATCCATACAAAGCTTTATCAAGTTTAAAAACAAAATCGGGATGAACATGATCAACAAAACCGGGAGGTTGTGAAACATAAACTTCTTCATTAATAAAACCATTTAAAAATGCACTTTTTACATCCATTTGAAAAAGTTTAAAATTTTTAAAACATGCAAAAGCTAGTGTCATCCGTATGGCTTCAAGCCGTGCTACGGGTGCAAAGGTCTCCTCAAAGTCAATTCCCTCAACTTGAGTGTAACCTTGGGCCACTAACCTAGCTTTATTCCTAATGACATTTCCGGACTCATCCATCTTGTTTCTAAAGATCCACTTAGTACCAATTATTGGTCTATCGTGGGGCTTAGGAACAAGGTGCCAAACTTGGTTGCGCTCAAATTGATTGAGTTCCTCTTGCATGGCAAGCAACCAATATGGGTCCGTCTCGGCTTCGAGAATGCCTTTGGGTTCAAAATGAGAAATAAAAGCAAAGTTACCACATATGTCATGGAGTTTGGAGCGCGTTGTGACTCCTTTAGATGCATCACCCAAGATGAGCTCCTTAGGATGATTTGTAGCGTATCTCCAAGCTTTAGGAAGCGGTTGAGTGCTTTCCTCTTTATCCTCTTGAACTTCACCAATAGGATCTAGCTTTTCTTCTTGAGCGGGTGAGTCCTTCAAGGATAGTCTCTCCATGTCTTCACCTAGTGGTTCAATCTCTACAACATTCTCAACAACCACATTAGATTCTTCAAATTTAACATGCATGGATTCTTCTATGGTAAGAGAAGATCTAATGAAAACTCTATATGCTTTGCTAGTAGAGGAATATCCAACAAAGATAGCCTCATAAGCCTTAGCATCAAATTTACCCAAATTATCCTTAGTATTCAAAACAAAACACTTGCATCCAAAAACTTTAAAATATGCAACATTTGGTTTTCTAGAATGATACATTTCAAAAGAAGTTTTGGAAGAATTTTTGCATAAATAAATACGATTCGATATATAGCATGCGGTGTTTACGGCCTCGGCCCATAAATATTGAGGGAGGTCATATTCACTTATCATTGTCCTAGCCATCTCTTGAAGAGTTCTATTTTTCCTTTCTAAAACTCCATTTTGTTGTCGAGTTCTAGGACAAGATGTTTCATGCTTAATTCCCTTTTCATCACAATAAGTCATGAAGAGTTGGTTAATAAACTCACCACCTCTATCACTTCTTATTCTCAAAATCGGAAAATCCTTTTCTTTTTCAACTCTTTTCGAAAAATCTTAAAATGAGAAAAAGTTTGATCTTTATTTTGCAAAAAGAAAACCCAAGTAAAACGGGAGAAATCATCAACCAAAACAAATGCAAATCTACTTCCATTTAAACTCTTAGTTTTAGTTGGTCCAAAAAGATCCATATGAATTAATTCTAAAGGCCTAGTTGACATGATATCCTTGATTGGTTTAAAGGAAGACTTGGTTTGTTTCCCAAGTTGGCACGCACCACAAATGCGGTCTTTCTCAAAATCCAAGCAAGGTATACCCTTCACCAATTCCTTTGAATTAATCCTAGAGATATGGTCAAAAGATGTATGTCCTAATCTTCTATGCCAAAGCCAAGAATTTTCATCAAAAGCATTTAAGCATTTAGTAGAACAATCTAAATTAAGCATGTCAATAATATAAACATTATTATCACGAAAACCGGTAAGAATACAAACATCGAATTTAACATCAAAAATCTTGCATGAGGAATCATCAAAAACAACTTTAAGTCCACGATCACAAAGTTGGCTAATGCTAAGCAAATTATGTTTTAAACCATCTACTAAAACAACATTCTCTATAATAGGAGATGAACCAATTTGAATATTACCAATACCGATGATGGTGCCTTTGGAATCATCCCCGAAGGTGACGGAGCCACCTTCCATGTACCTTGATAGGGTTGTGAAGTTGTTGATATCCCACGTCATGTGTCTCGAACAACCACTATCAAGGTACCACCGCTCCCTACGTCTTGGAGCCTGGTGTGTACCTACATCAAACATTTTAGGACTTGATTTTGGTACCCACATTTTCTTGGGTCCATGAGGGTTAGAGCCATTAACCCAAACAAGATTATTTGAACTATGCAATTTATCATAACAAAATTTAGCTAAATGTCCATTTTGCCACAATATGTGCATCTATACACTCTACCATATCTAAAAGCATAGTGAGTGTGTGATTTGTGAGCATGGGCATTGTGAGCATGAAAAGATTTAGCATGAGAAGTATTATTTGAAGTGTGAGCATGTGGAATTTTAGCATGAGAATCTTTAACATGAGAAGTGTGCTTTTTGGAAAACTTTTCTTCAAGTTTCTTAGTATTAAAGGCACAATCTTTTAAAACTTTTTCAAACTCATTCATTTTGGATTTAAAAGAAGAAATTTCTTTATTATCAACAATAGGGGTTTTACCCTTACAAGAAGTCTTATAAGCGTCAAATTCATTTTGAATAGAAACAAGATTGGAAGAAAGATCATCTTTTTCTTTTGAAACCAAAGCAAGTTGATTTTTAAGAAAAGCAACTTCTTTTTGTAATTTGAAGCATTCCACTTTCTTGTTATCATAAGTTTCGGAAAGTTCTACAAAAGCATGAACTAGAACTTCCTTACTTACATCATCATCTTCATCATCAAAGGATTGAGAGGTTACCTTGGGTGTGTTTGCCATGAAACACATGTTAGCTTGATCCACCTCCTCTTCGGACTCGCTTTCCGAATCCCATGTTGCTTTGTAGGCTTTCTTTTCCTCCGGCTTCTTTGGCTTGAAGGAGGAAGTCATTTTCTTCTTGAACTCCGGACAATCCGCCATGATATGTCCGGGTTTGCGGCAATTGTAGCATATGATCTTCCGCTCCTCTTTACCTTCGAATCTTCTCCGGAAGTTGAACTTGTTCTTTCGGTACAACCTCTTGACATTCCGCACAAGTAGGGTTAGCTCCTCATCTTCTTCTTCGTCTTCATCATCGTCATCATTGGTGGATGAAGTCTTAAAGGCAATGAATTTCTTCTTTGAAGTAGTTGCCTCATCTCTTGCTTTCTTCTCCATCTCATGGGTCTTTAGGTTCCCAATGAGACTAATGATGTCCATCTCGTCCTTGTCGTTCAACTCCTTTAAGGTGGTGGCCTTGATCTCCAAGATGGTGGAAGAGCCCGTATCACTTTGCGCACCTTTTGATCATTGGAGATGACGTCACCTAATGAAGAAAGACCATTTGTAATTTTAGTGAAACGAGTAATCATACAATCAATGGATTCTTCATCAAGCATTTTGAATGATTCATATTAAGACCTCAAGAGATCTATCTTAGCTCTCTTGACTTGTGAAGTCCCTTCATGTGTGACCAATAAGTGTTTCCAAATCTCATGGGCGGATTGGCAATGAATTACCCGTGTAAGGTCATCCTCATTCAAGGCGGTTAATAGGGAGTTTTGGGCTTTTGAGTTAGCCTCATATTCTCTAAAATTGAAGTCGGTCCATGTACTTTCATCACTATCGGGTGCTATGTAGGGTTTGGTCAAGGATTTAGCTACCAAGCTACCTAGTGATTGCAAAAATATAGTCATCCTAACCTTCCAAATGGGAAAATTTAGGCCATCAAATTTAGGTGGGGTTTTAATGTTGTCGGCCATGTTTACTAGTGTATGAATGGATGAATGAAAATGTTGATTAGCAATATTTTAAGGATCTCTCTATGGATGTTAAGCCAAACCTAGAGTCCAAGCTCTGATACCAATTGAAAAGTCACCTAGAGGGGGGGGTGAATAGGTGACAAAGCTAATCAAGGGCAAATTAAAAATTTAAAGCTACACCAATCACAAGATGAATGCTAGCAAGTAAGTATGACAATGAATATAATGAGTAAATAATAGGTGCAAGCAAAATAGAGTAAGAATTGCAAGAATGTAAACCAATCGCAAACACAAGGATATGTTATCGAGGTTCGAGCACCCAGCTCTACTCCCCGCCTTCCCCAGAAGGATTCTAGCTACTTCCACTATCACAAAGATCTCAATTACAATGGAGTACCCAACTCCACAATCTCAGTACAAGAATTTCCTTGGTAGTCAAAAGACCACAAACTCTCTCTTTCAAATATCTCTTCCCTTACAAAGGTCCTTAGAGAATATTGAGTAGGAATGAAGCTCTTTTGTGTGTAAGGAAAAGAAATTGAAATCAGAGAAAAACTTTTGAAAACTCTTCAGAAATTTGAGAGAATTTAGCTCAAAAATCAAGAACTTTGAAAGCCTTAAACTTTTGAATTTTTACAAAGATTGTTGTTCTAACCAATCTCTCCCCAAACACCCCTATTTATAGGAGAGGGCTAGGGTTTAGGGATAAAACATATTTACTGATGTTTAGGAGATAATTAGATCAAAATATATCCTTAAACGAATTTTTAAACACAAAAGACAAAAATAAACAGCTCTTAAAAAATCTGCCCGTTACTGTTCAACGGCTACATCGGTCGACCGGGCCGGTCGACCGGTAGTATAAAAATTTGACCGTTACAGGCGAGCGGTCGACCGACCCAGTCGACCGATAAAACCTGTGAGCAAAAATAATAGTCCGGTCGACCGCCCCGGTCGACCGACAGACGTGCACACGGATACGTGCATCTGCCAGGACTTCGGTCGACTGGTCCGGTCGACCGGACCAGACTGACACAGACTCGGTCGACCGACCCGGTCGACCGGATCAGGTCAAAAAGTCAATTTTAAAAGGAAAATAAAGAGGATTTTGATTTTAACAAAAATACTTTTGAACAGGGATTAGTATAAAACATAAATATATATCTGTAGGCAAAATCTTGTATGCAAAATATTTTTGTATAATTTATAAGAAATTATTTTGGAATGAGCATGTGCGCAAAAACGTGTGTGATAGAGCTTCAAACCTATCCACTATTCTTTAACAAACTATAAACTGAAAAACAGGTTACATGAAGACTTCTTGTGCTATCTTCAAGTCTTTGAGCCATCCAATGCCTTGCTAGTGCCTTCTCTTCTATGATCCTTCCTTGATGTGCAATTTGCCTTCCTTACTTTGTGGAACTTAGAAGTTCTTGCAATAGCTAAGCGAATGGTCTCTAAACATGGTACAAACCTGAAACTTATCTTAACAAACTTGTTAGTACCAAATAGCTCATATTTGGTTTGTCATCATCAAAACATAAAACAATTGGAGAGTGTAACCTCTTGGGCCAACAATATTTACGGGGGAAGAAAGACCACTAGATGCCGAGCAGTGGCTAATTGACACAACAGATCTCTTGAAGGCAGCCCGGATCCCAGAAGAAGATAAGGTGGAAGTCGCCAAGATCCAATTAAAGGACGTGGCTAGAAACTGGTGGTTAGCTGAAGAAGCGAGACTGGACAGACCCATCACTTGGGACCAGTTCTCTAAGAGCTTTTATGATAGATTCTTCCCTACCACAGCTCAGAAGGAGATGGAAGAACAATTCATCCGACTTCAACAATGGAACCGGTCTATTGACGAATATGCTGCTGAGTTCTTAAGGCTGAGTCGTTTCGCTCCGTATATGATAGCTGACGAGGAGAAACGGGCAAGCAGATTTCAGCAGGGCTTACGAATGGATATTCAAGTCCTTTTGATTCCCCAGCAGCTGAAAACATATTCCCAGGTCCTTACTGTAGCTCGGGAAGTAGAGCGAGGATTGGAGAAAAAGAATCTTGATCAGATGAGGAAACAGGCCATGAAGAGGCCATTCCAACAACTGGGCAGAGGAGGTCCAGTCAGAGCTGTAAGGGCCCCAATGGTTAGAAGACCATATCGACCAGCCCCTCCTCAGACAACTCAAATAGTTCCTGTTTGTAATTATTGCCAGAGGCCAGGTCACTTGCAAAAGGACTGTCGCAGGGCTAATGGGTTGTGCCTGGCATGTGGATCTGGTGATCACACAATAGAAGGCTGTCCCCTTAAGAGAACTGGGACGATGAATAGGACCCTACGGCACTTCCTGCACCTATGGGACAGAGGAACCCAGGACCGATGGTTGGAAGAACCCCTCTCCCTCCACAACAACAGGCCTTTCGCCCAGCTCCAAGGGGAGGAAGAACAACTGCAGGTCGTGGAAGAGGACGGGCCTACAACTTGACAGCGGAAGAGGCCCAAACTTCTGAAGAAGTGGTAACAGGTAAGATCACGGTGCACTCTAAACCTGTCTTAGCCCTCTTTGACTCTGGCGCTTCTCATTGTTACATATCAGATAGTTTCATTGCTTTGAACTCTATACCTGTTGAATATTTAGACCACCAGTGGGAGATAAGTACCGGTAACGGAGTAGTCATCTCTAATAGAGTTTGTGTAAATTGTCCGGTGGAACTGTGTGACAGGACATTAACAGTGGATATGCTCGTACTAGATACTAAAGGGTACGACGTAATCTTAGGCATGACTTGGCTCAGTAAATACCATGCAGTCATTGATTGTCGAAACAAGAAATTTATTTTCAGAATACCACTTCAGCCTGAATTCCAATTTGAAGGAGAACACAAACCTACCAAGGAAAAAGCACAGATGACTGCTGGTGAGATCCAGAAGAAGAGAGTGCCAGTTTGGAATGAGTTTCCAGAAGTATTTAAGGAGATCTCAGGACTTCCACCCGATAGGGTAATTGAGTTCTCCATTGATACCCTTCCAGGCACAGTTCCGATATCCAAAGCTCTATACAGAATGACACCCACTGAGTTAGAAATTCTAAAGAAGCAGCTACAAGAATATTCTGACAAGGGATTGATTAGACCAAGTGCTTCACCATGGGGAGCTCCAGTGCTCTTAGCAAACAAAAAGGACAGTGGTAAGCGGTTGTGTATAGATTACAGAGAGTTAAACAAGGTTACCATCAAGAACAAGTACCCCTTACCAAGAATTGATGATCTGTTTGATCAGCTTCATGGAGCTCGAGTATTTTCAAAGTTGGATTTGCAATCAGGTTATCATCAGCTAAAGGTAAAGAAAGAAGACGTTCCAAAGACAGCGTTCAGAACTCGTTATGGCCATTATGAGTTTCTAGTTATGCCCTTCGGAGTCACCAATGCCCTGCAGTTTTCATGGATTTGATGAACAGAGTGTTCTCATCATATTTGGATCAGTTTGTGGTTGTTTTTATAGATGACATCTTGATCTATTCGAAGAACGACGAGAGCATGCAGACCACTTGAGAATAGTGTTACAGACTCTCCAACAGGAACAACTTTATGCTAAGCAAAGCAAGTGTGAATTCTGGTTAAATAGTATGGCCTTCCTTGGGCACATAATTTCAGAAGAAGGAATTTCAGTAGACCCCAGTAAAATTCAGGCAGTGAAGGACTGGCCTATTCCAAGGACAGTAACAGAAATTAAGAGTTTTATTGGATTAGCCGGATATTACAGGCGCTTTGTCCAAGATTTTTCTAAGATTGCAGCCCCGTTAACGAAGCTCACCCGGAAAGGAGAAAAATATATATGGACGGAGGAATGTACCGCAGCATTTGAACAATTAAAGGAAAGACTCATTACAGCTCCAATTTTGAGGACTCCCTCAGGAAGAGGAGGGATGGTTATATACAGTGATGCATCCGGGAAAGGCCTAGGGTGTGTATTAATGCAGCATGATCATGTCATAGCGTATGCATTCAGGCAACTGAAACCACATGAGAGAAATTACCCAACTCATGACTTAGAGCTGGCAGCTGTAATATTCGCATTGAAGATCTGGAGACATTATCTTCTGGGAGAGAAGGTGCTAATCTACACTGATCACAAGAGTCTAAAGTATATTTTCACGCAGAAAGAATTAAACATGAGACAGAGACGGTGGCTTGAATTAATGGCAGATTATGATATAGATTTACAGTATCATCCAGGCAGAGTCAATACAGTACCAGATGCATTGAGCAGGAAGCCAGAGAATAAAATGCTAGTACAACTTACGCAACAGAAGGAGTTGATTCAGGATATCATAAAATTGGACTTAATGATAGTACAAGGAATTGATAAAACGGGACAGTTGATGACCTTTCAGATTCAATCAACCCTGATGGATGAGATTAAAGAAGCTCAAAAAGAAGACCCCAGATTGCAGAAATTCAGAGCTCAAATAGAAGCTGGATTGAGAACTGACCTCCGTATTCATTCAGACAACACATTATATTTTGGTAACAGGATTTGTGTCCCCCAAGGGAAGTGCGACAGAAAATTTTGGCAGAGGCACATAGTTCGGCCTATTCCATACACCCGGGAGGAAATAAAATGTATCAAGACTTGAAACAGAAGTTCTGGTGGAATGCCATGAAAAGGGAGATAGCCCAGCATGTGGCCAAGTGCTTAGTTTGCCAGCAGGTAAAGATAGAACACCAGAGAACAGCTGGACTTCTTCAGCCCTTGCCAATACCCGAGTGGAAGTGGGAACATATCACCATGGATTTTGTCATAGCACTACCTCGCAGTCCTAAGGGTAATAATGCAGTGTGGGTAATCATTGACGCCTCACAAAAGCAGCTCACTTCCTACCTTTCAGAGTAGGTCAGTCAACAGAAGTTCTTGCAGAAAAATATATGAAAGAAATTGTTCGTCTACATGGAGTTCCAGTTAGTATCGTGTCAGATAGAGACACGAGATTCCGATCACATTTCTGGGAAAGTCTCCAAGAAAATTTGGGAACTCGTCTGAAATTTAGTACCTCATATCATCCTCAGACAGACGGACAATCTGAACGAACTATTCAAATTCTTGAAGACATGTTACGAGCCTGCATGATAGAATTTAGAGGGTCATGGGAAGACTATCTTCATTTGGTAGAATTCTCTTATAATAACAGCTATCAGGTTAGTATCAAAATGGCCCATTTGAGGCATTGTATGGCAGGAAATGCAGGTCACCGATATGTTGGGACGAAGTCGGCGAAAGAAGACTTATGGGACCAGACATTCTAGTTCAGACAACAGACAAAGTCCGAATTATCAGAGATCATCTCCGGGCAGCACAGAGCCGACAAAAAAGTTGGGCAGACACAAATAGAAGACCCTTGGAATTTAGAACAGGTGATCATGTGTTTTTGAAGATATCACCCACCAAAGGGGTAATCCGGTTCGGTACACGTGGGAAACTCAGTCCAAGATACATCGGCCCATTCGAAATTTTGGATCGTGTGGGAGATGTGGCTTACCGATTGGCATTACCGCCATCTTTAGAAGGAGTACACAATGTATTCCATGTATCACAGTTGAGGAGGTATGTCAAGGATGAGAGTCACATTCTAGATCACTCCGAACTGGAACTACATTCAGATCTGTCTTATAAAGAGCAACCGATGGCCATCCTGGACAAAAGTATCAAAACATTGAAGAATAAGGCAATACCATTAGTATTGGTTTCTTGGAATAGACATGTGCCAGGAGAAGCCACATGGGAACGAGAGGACGTTATTCGTGAGCGTTACCCTCAACTATTTTCAACTTAGTTGGTAAAATCCTTTGTTCCTATTCTTCTCTACCGTCATCTTCCCCTTCCTGAAATTTTGAGGACGAAATTTTTGTAAGGTGGATAGGTTGTAACACCCCATCCTCGGTATACGTGCACAGTTACGTATCCTGATTTTTGGTGCATTTTATTATTATTATTTTATTTTATTTTCTGCTATTTAAATACTTACTCATATAGCAGTACTGCATGATTTGATCTGTTTGGTATTCAGATTTGACTAATTTTAGTTTCAAATATTATTTTTTAATATTCTAGATTTTTCATGATTTTCTGGAATTTTCGGAATTAAATTGTAAATCTTCAAAACCGGTGTCGGCCAGTATCACTGGTTGATTTCAGGAATTTTAATTCACAATTGGAATTAAATTTTTGGATTCCGCTTTCACATTCCTTCTTAAAATTATATTTTCTTCCTTCAGGCATTTTCTGGGATTTTTCAGATTTTATCAAAAATCCAGCCTACCCGGTGTAGACACCGTTCATAGTGGATTCCAGGATTTTTATTTTGAAAATGGAATAGAATTTCTGAAAACCGATTCCACCAAAAATATTTATATAATATTTATTATTTTTAAGAATTGTTGGGGAGCTTTCCGAGATACTTCGATTTTTGGACCTTTCCGGAGTTCTCTGTATTTTCCCAGATACCGGGAAATCATTCAACTACTTCACTCTTCTCTTTTTCCATTTTTCTCTCTCCTTCCTCAAACGCGAGTTTTGCCAACTGGACTCAGCAAATTAATGCGGAGACCCTTCCCTTGCTGCATTTAATGCTTATGGGCCAATCCAACTCAAGTCCAGTCACCCATGCTTTTTCGTCCTATTCTACCAACGTAATCTTGTTTTTCTTGGACGCAGGTTTGTTTACTGCGTCCAGCAACAGCTAGACGCAGCCTTGTGTGGTGGGACGCGGCCAAATTGGCATGAAACGCAGGTTTCATAGAGTGGAGGGCAAACTTGTTATAATCTAAACTTACCTTTTATATATAACTCCCCCACTCCTTCTCTCTCTTCACTTTTTTCACTTCTTCTTCCTTTTCCACTTCCTGTGAACATCAACAGCAGCCCAAAGCTCCCTTTGGCCACCATTACCACCACTCACCCTCTCCATATTCTCCACCACAAATTCCTCCACTTCATTCTCCTCCATCTCCTCCTCCATTTTCACCAACAAACACCATCTTCCTCAACCTCTTCCACCAAGAAAACCTCCAAGAACCCATCTTCACCAAAAAGGTTCACCACCATCTCCACCACCACCTGCACCACCGTAGCCTCCACCAAGCATACCACCTTCACCTCCTCGTTGACCTCTTTCTAACGGACTATACATTCGTCCCCCCGCAACGACGTTTGCAAAATCTCGATTTGGTGTGGTGAACTAGACTTGCACCTCCATCTCCTCCAAACAACCACAACCTCCTTCCCTCTCTTGTGAAGACCGGCCAACTCCTTTTGGATTGGGGGCCGTGCACTTCATTGGCGGCAAGACTCTGGGCTGGTACCCTCCTCTTGGATTGGGGCCGAGCTTCTCTGCGTCGGACGCATCACAGGATCAGTTTTAGGCGAGTAATTCTACTCGCCAAGACATGAACAATCACTTGTATTTTCATATCAACGAACACAACCCTTAAAGGATAATTCTGCTCTCTGTTTGACTCTGTTAGTCGACTTGACCCAGTCATTAGTCGACTAAAACCCTTTATTAGTCGACTATCCTTTTGTTATAGTCGACTAACTCCCTTGAAGCGCAGCTTTTCTTCTGAAGATGCGACCCTATTAGTCGACTAACTCATTGCCCTAGTCGACTAACTTTCTTTCTGAAGACGCGGACTTGTGAGACGCGGACTTGTGAGACGCGGATTTGTGACAAGACGCGGATTTGTGAGACGCGGCCTTATGAAACGCAGTCTTGTGAAACGCAGCCTATTAGTCGACTAACCCCTTCTTCTAGTCGACTAACTTTTCTCCTGAAAACGCAACTTTTTGAGACGCAGCCCTATCAGTCGACTTGTCCCCTATCTATAGTCGACTAATTCCTTCATAAGTCGACTACTATCTCTCCCTAGTCGACTAATCTTGACTATTTGCTATGCTTAATTACTTCTTTGATTATGAACATTATCTTTGGGTCATGTATTTTATATTGCTATTTGCAAGACTTGTTACTTGACAAATATCACCTCTTATCATGCTATCTATTAACACAAGGCATGATACACCTGACTTCTATGATTATCACTATAACGGGAATGATAACCGGACTTCATGATTTTCCAACTTGATTTTACATGATAGTACAAATTGTACTCCTGATACTCTTGTTTTTACAATATTCCTGACTTGCTCCTGTTCATTCCCGAAACCTGATAACTATCTAAAGAATTCATAAAATAAGACAACTTGCATCGGGTCGGGGGAAATATGCGGCTATCAATATATGTTCATGTTTACAGTGGTATTAGGTATGTTGTGCAACTAAATTTCCGGTCTGACCTGTGGACCTCCAGGCGACCGAGGGGAGTGCTGGCTCCCTCCTTCTTGGTACCATCATGATAAGGGCATACATAAGTCCCTCCTGTTAGCCTTGCGGCAGGTTCCGTCCACCAAGCAACGGAACATCCTGGGTCGTGGTCCCGGGTATGCACGGGACCCACTGTAAACATAGTTCGTTGATACCCCCGCTGGTTTCCAATAACAACCTTGCTTTACTCGGATATGGATCTATGTGTGCTGGGACGCTAGTTCACATAGCTAGATATCAGGGTAAGACGAGTAATAATAATAATAATAAAAGACGTTAATTGTGGGTGTTGTATGCGCTTGGATTACGGTGACATGAGATAAAGGTATATAGATGAGGGTTTCCTTGTTTGGATTATTCCCTCGAAGTACTAGTCTCATGAGGTCGTAACTTGAGCTTATACAATGCCTTTCGTTTATAACATGTCGTACTTCTTTTACTTGCTGAATGATTATTCATGATATTGTACCAACTCTCATACTCTTATTCTTATGCCGCTCGGCTGTAACCTGTTCACTTGTTTGGGAGGTCCTGACTTCCTTGAATTTGTATGTTCAGGTTCCGAACCTTGGATCGAGGTGGAGCCTTCTGTGGAAGATCAAGCTTTCCTTTCCGAGCAGGCTGACTAGTCTCGGCTTCTGTTGTGCCAAACTCTCCTTTTTAGCTCGCGGGACCTTCCTTCAGCTCGTGAGCATCTTGTAATCATATTGTAAATCGTACTTTTGTGCTTGGCTGTGATATATGATGCATGTGATATGTAATAGTATGTCACATCCTGTGATAACCTTATACTTTGTACTTCTTATGTTGGCATATGAATGGACGCTACGTTTGTCGTACTCTGATTCTTGCTTGTACTAATGCTTAACGTATATACGTGAGGGTATCTCTGACCTGCGTATGTACGTCGCAGTGACGTCCCCGTACCCGTGGGATCGGGGCGTTACAGTTGGGGTTCGCACAGTTGTGCGGTAAGCCCATAAGCATTCACCCAACTTGTCGTCCCTGTCTCGTTGACTTTTCGAGACGAACTTTTTGAGAAGCTTGCCAATAGTCTTGTTGAAAGCTTCTGCGAGGCCATTAGCGGCAGGATAGTATGCCGTTGAGGACACACTCTGAATTCTGAACTTGGCACAGAATCTCTGTAAAGCCTAGCTAATGAACTGAGGCCCATTGTCATGGACAATTCGTCGAGGTACACCAAAACGGTAAATAACGTGATGTTTCACGAACTTGATCACGTTCGACGATTTGAACTCCTTCAAAGGGATGGCTTCGGCCCATTTAGAGAAGTAATCGGTTATTGCCAAAATAAACCGATGTCCTTTTGATGATGGTGGGCTGATACGGCCAACCACATCCATCCCCCACATTTCAAATGGCCAAGTAGAGGTCGTAGAGTGGAGGTACCCTGGTGCTTGATGGATGAAATCCCCATGCACTTGGCAAGCGTGACACCTTTTAGCATAGGTGACGGCGTCAGCAATCATCTTGGGCCAATAATAACCCAATCTTTGAAGTCGATGTGCCAGTTTTGGGCCAGGTTGATGGGCTCCACACATACCGTCATGGGCTTCCCTCAATATCTCTTGGGCTTCTTTTGGTGAGAGGCACCGGAGTAAGATCCCGTCATGCGATCGACGATACAATGTTCGCGTAATCGCATTATAATAGAATTTGGGGGCTTTCCTTCGAATGGCAGCCGCCTCTCTGGTGTCTTCAGGCAGAATGCCGTATAAGACGAAATCAATGTAGGGGAATCGCCAGTCTCTAAGCTCTGGACCGGTTGATGCTTCAAGTGCTTCTTCGCGGTGACGACCTCCCGTTGACTCCTGATAATCCTCGAGAGCATTTCTCGGGCAATACAGGTCGTGGCTGTAGACGAATATCTTCTAAATTGCTCCAGCTGGAAGAGCTAAGGAGGCAGCCAGGGATGCGAGTGCATCTGCGTGCGCATTTTGCCTGCGCGGTACATGGTCGATGTAGAAGCTTGTAAACCCCTCGGCCATGCGGATAGTCACGTTGTAATAAGGTACTAAGTCTTCATGTCTGACTTCGTACTCCCCGTGAACTTGGCTGACGATGAGTTTAGAGTCGCCGTATGCCTCGAGATTTTTAACGCCAATCTCATCGGCGAATTGCATCCCAATCAAAAGAGCGTTGTACTCCGCCACATTGTTGGAACAAGACTCAGTTAATGAGACGGCTCGGGGAATCACATAATTTTGTGGGGATACGAGTACTACTCCTACCCCTGCTACTACGTGTCCCTTCGGGCTTGTTCTTGATGCACCGTCGAAGAAAAGTTGCCATACTTGTCTTTCGAACGATGTCTGAGTCAGGCAGACTTCAGCAACTTCATCTGGGAGATCCTCGTAGACTTTGGCTGCCCTCGGATCTGGGTGCTCAGCTAGGAAATCCGCGACTGCTTGTCCCTTAATGGCCTTTTGTGGTAAAAAGCGCATCTCATATTGGGAGAGCAATATGGCCCATTTTGCCAGTCGGCCATTTAGCGATGAAGGTTTAGTCATAAGTAACCTCAGGGGGTTGATTTTTGATATGACGTTTATAGTTTGGCCTACCAGATAGTGTCGCATTTTCTGGATAGCGAACACCAGTGCCAAACATTCCTTCTCGATCGGGTTATACCGATGTTCGGCTCCGATCATTGTTCTACTCAGATAGTAGATTTCTTGCTCTTGTCCTCGATCATCATTCTGAGCTAGTAGAGCTCCTAAAGAATGATCCATTGCCCGGACGTACACCAAAAACGGCTTTCCAGATACTAGAGCTGCAAGGACTGGTGGTTGGGTAAGGTATTGCTTGATTTCCTCGAATGCTTGTTGACAAGCGTCGTCCCAAATGAATGAGACACCCTTCTTCATCAGCTTAGCGAAGGGTTGGCATCTTCCGGAAAGGTTTGAGATGAACCTGCAGATGTACGCCAATCGTCCTTGTAATCCCCTGAGCTCCTTGAGGCTTCTCGGGGGTTGCATCTCCTAGATAGCGCGAACCTTTTCCGGGTCCAAATGGATTCCTGTGGAAGTTACAACAAATCCTAGGAATTTGCCACTGGCCACCCCCAGGAAGGACTTTGTGGGATTCATCTTCAATTGATGAGCCCGCATGATGTCGAAGACCACCTTCAGGTCCGCTATGCGATCACCTTTAGTGCGGCTTTTTACCGCGATGTCATCAACATAACATTCCATCGTTTTGCGTATTTGCTGATGGAAAATGGCGTTCATGGCCCTTTGGTATGTTGCCCCTGCATTTTTCAGTCCGAAGGGCATGACGGTGTAGCAATATACCTCTAGAGGTGTTCTGAAGGAGGTATGCTTTTCGTCATCAGGATACATTTTGATTTGATTGTATCCTGAGAATCCGTCCATGAAGGACATTCGTTCGAATCCACAAGTATTGTCAATCATGACATCTGTGATTGGCAATGGGAATTCGTCCTTGGGGCCGGCCTCGTTTAGATCGCGGAAGTCGATGCAGATCCGGATCTTCCCGTTCTTCTTGGCGACGGGGACGATGTTGGCTACCCAGTCGGGATGTTGTTCTTCCCTGATGAAGCCAGAATCAATAAGTTTTCTGACGTCTGATTGAATTGCCTCCATTATCTCTGGACGGAACCGTCGCTGCTGTTGTTTGACAGGTTTTGCGTCTGGATTGATGTTGAGGCGGTGCATAGCCACTTGAGGATCAAGTCCAGGCATGTCCTCGTAATTCCAGGCGAAGACGTCTATATACTCTTGTACAAGAGATATTAGACCCTTCTTCTCCGATGGTGACAGGCCGTCACTTATGAAAATGGGCTTAGGATTAGCCTCATCTCCTAAGTTGATCTGAACAACCTTGTCTTCTGTGGGTGGCTCGCGCTGTTCAAAGCGGGTATCCCAAAGAGCATTTAAATGTTTGATCCAAGGATCTGTATCAGATTGGATCATTTCTTCATTTTCATCTTCCAGGTGACTTGTCGAAACCATGTTCACTGAAAGTTCCTTGAAGATGTTGTCGACACTGACATCTGACTCCCAAGATGATGTGTCCGAAGAGTAATCGTTGCTCGACGATTCTTGAGAATCGGAGGCTGATGGGACCGGAGTTGATACGTAGCCCAACACCCGGCGCGTCTGATGATAATAATCGGGGGCCTTCCCTTTCGGCACAAAGGATCGAAGTAGCGTTCTCCTTCCTTTGTCGAAGTTCAATCCGGGTCTGTTGGTTAGATCGTACCCCATGCACTTCATCATTTTGAGCGCTTTTGGTTCATAATGACTGAGTGATTGAGGCTAAACCTGCACAAAAAATACGAGATTATAGAACTTAAGAAAGGAATGTGCAAGTGCTCAATTCTTCCGCTATAGCAAGTGGCTAATGCGGGTCGTGATCCACAAGGAGGGTTTGCGATGGAAGCTTTTACAGTTTTATTGAAATCGTTATAAAAACCAAACGAGAGTTCTTCTCTGTTTTTAAAGTTAAGAAAAAGAAAAAAGAAAGTTATATTTTAAAGTTAGAAAAAAGTGAAAGATTGAAGAAGATGGAAAATCAGAAAACAAGAAAAGCGACTATGTACAATGAAGTGGAGAAGAAAGAGTTGGAGGAGGTGGTGTTGATCTATACTAAAGAAAGAAAAGAAAGAAAGGAAAGAAAGAAAGGAAAGAATTACTTACCTAGTTTGGTGATGACTTACTTGGAAACCTGCGCAAGTTCTACCTTTGCTTCGGAGGCATTCAACGCATAGATCATAAACTTGAACTCAATCCCCGTGCACATTATATCGTCAAGCATATGAAGTACGAAGTGATGCGAAGCTTGGAAGAGGAGATCGTCTTCATGAACTATCGCTGGCTCTCACGTAGCTTAGTGATACATGCTTTGGACTTCACTTGTAGACTCAACACATAAAACCAAGGTGAAGTAGAAGAGGAAAACGAAAAGCAAAACAAATGTAAAGTAAAGATACAAACATAAACAAATGTTACCTTTATTGCTTACTGAGACAATGAAAGAAAGGAGGAGGAGTACATCGGTGTCACTCTCAACATCAGCCTCTCTCTCTTACTTACATGAATCATCATCTACCCTAAGCTACATACAAGTTACATAAAACTAAACTACAAAATAGAAAAACTAGTCTAAAATCCTAATCTCCATTGGCCTCTCATTTCAGTGCACAATATGGCCTTTTATAGGAAGAAAACCCAACCACCAAGATCCCGGGGAGGTCGGGGGAGTTCACGCTCCCCGTAACTCCCCAGGATTGCCGCAAAAACGCGGCTTTTGTCGCGTTTTTGCGGCATTAGTGTGGCCAGGTGGCCACATCAAGAGGGGGGTGGCTCCTGGTTTGAAGTGGGGCTCGTATCTCCTGCTGGTTTTCTTGTTGCTTCTTCAACCGCTGACTGAATCGGCTTTTGATTTTCTAGCTTCGATTCCTCGATTCAAGGAGAGTTTTTCTCAACCCCTTGATATGCCAAGATATAGCCCAGATTTCTTCACTTCGAATTTATTCTGAATTAATTCAGAATAAAGTGGGCTTTTGGGCTTGTTCTTCTTTTATTCCTTTGAGCATTTGGGCCTACATTTGGCAAAGAAAAAAGACACTTATTAATATCATTTATTAGCAAACAAGTGTGGTAAAGTGAAAACATAAATGCAATGTATGTGACAAATCACTGAGCTGAGGGGATTCCTCCTCACTTTTCGAGTCTTCACAGGGCATTGGCTCAGACGAGATTCGCCAAAAAAGAATTGGTTTTTGGCCTTTTCGTCTTGCTGGAACCATAAATATAGATTCTTGCGCATTACCATTGTCTTGGTACGTCTCGAAGGACGATTTCACTGGTACATGCAACGATGTCAAAGCATCTACTGCCGACCAGGGGTCATCGTCTATTTCGGTGCTAGTGTCTGATGGTACTGAATCAGAAGCAAACACAGAAAAATACGCAAAATCTACATCTTCATTAATATACCAACCGCCTGCATCATCAGCGGAGGTATTATCAACATCGAGCTTATTAGTGCTCTTTACAGGTGGATTCAGCTCCCACACGCACTCATCTTCCTCGGGCTCGGTGTCAGCTTCGTTACTAGAGTCTGGTTCCTCTGGTCGCGGGGCTTCATCTGTCTCCACCGGATCTTGGTACAGTAAAGAGTCGGTGAAATAATTCTCGACCCCTTTGAACGGATACCTCTCGGCGATCAACGTCTGCACATTTCCACTCCCGTCAATGTACTTCATGACTTGGTGGAGAGTGGAGGGAACGATGGAGTTGCGGTGAATCCACGGTCGTCCCAGCAATAGATTGTAGGAAATGTCGGCGTCGATGATGTAGCATGTCACTTCCGACTTGAGGCTTCCAATCTGACACCTGAGCTTGATCTTCCCCATCGGACGGGTCTGGTTAGCATTGAACCCATAGATAGTCGTCTGGGTGGGGCTCAAACGATGGGTAGGAATGCCGAGATGTTGCATGACCCGGCGAGGCATGTGCTCAACGCGGACCCTGGATCTACCTGGATGCGGTTCACCTCGGACGATCCAATATACCCTGTGAAGTACAGGGGTCGATCATGTTTCCCTTTCACCTGCATATCATCTGCCGTGAAGGTGATGCAGGGGGCATTCTGGGAGGTGTGGAGGCAATCCTCTACATCTTCCTCCTTCGGCACCTGGGTCATGAAGACCTCAGCATTTGTCAGAGCTTCTTGCAGAGCTTCCCTCGTCGACTTTGATAGTCTAAGAAGTTCATACAAGGTAATGCGTGCCGGAATGTTGGCCAACTGAGCTAGGACATCAAAGCGGTAAGGTGCCGTAGGTCCTTCCGCGATGCCCTTTTGAAGGGCTCGAGAAAATCGAGTCTCTTTCTGCTTCTCCACAGGTGGCTTTGTGGAGGGCCTGACTGGCTCCGCAGTTGGCTGTGGAGGGGCTACTGCCGTCTCGCCGTACTGTTTCAAGTAAGCCTGTCCTGAACGGGTTCCCGCCATCGGTTGGTTGGGCTCTGCGGCCAAGACTATCATTTCCTCCTCTGAGTCGGTCAGTGAAGGAATATCAGTCTCCGCTTCTCGAGAGGAGACACCCACCACATTGCAGGATGAGGCCTTTGTCTTGCCTTTGGATTTCCTGTTGGTCACAGTAGTCCATTGCTGTTCATTGACAAGGTCAGGGTGGACCCACATAATTTCCCCTTGAGGTGTAGGGACGGGTACCAAGCCTTTCTCTTGCTGCTGGTGAGGGTCTGTGTTGACCACTCTCAGCTTTCCTCTTGGAATAGGAGTTACCCCCGCAGGCGTTGGAGGTTGTCTTCCGAACTGGAGAACCGACGTCACATTAGCCGTCACCTTCTTCTGCTCTGGTCGGAGTTTTAATACCTCCGCGTCAATCAGAGCCTGAAGGATGTCCTTGAAGACGTAGCAGCTTCTGGTGGGGTGTCCCAACATCCTGTGATACATGCAGTAGTTGGGATTGTCGGTCTTTCCGACTTCCTCTGGGCGCCGAGCTTCAGGGAGCTTCAGTCGGTTGCTCTTGTTGAGTAGTTTAAAGAGCGAATCGACATGTTCCTCCATGAAGGAATATTGCTTGTTGGCGCGAGGCTGACTTGAAGAGCCACTCGCCTTGCCTGATTGAGGTTTGGCGGGAGATTTGGTCTCCGTTGCCAAATTATCCTTCCGTTTTGTTTGGAGGGATGTGTCTGGCACACGTCTTGTCGACCTTTCCGGCCTAGGCTTACCTTCCTCCGCTCTGACGCGGGCAACGATCTCCTCAGCCTGTTCACCTTGTTGGACTAATTGTTTCCAGGTGCGGCTTTCAGCAACTCCTATTTGAGAAAGGAGTGAGGTTTGGAGATTGTGGCGGCATGTTTCCACCAAGGTGGCCTGGGTCATACCGCTTGGACACCGGAGTGCCATGTTCCGAAATCTTTCCACGAAAGATTTGACGGACTCCCCTTTTCGCTGTTTGGTAGCCAAAAGGGTTGGCATTGTGACTTCGGAGTCATCCTCGAAGAAGCGTGTTAAGAACAGCTTCTCCAAATTGCCCCAGTTCTTGATAGAACCTTCTGGGAGCTTCATAAACCATTCAAAGGCCAACCCTTTCAGGGTGCCGATGAACAGACGCGCCAGGATAGCATCGTTGTCTACTACATTCCCGGTTTGAGATTTGAAGTAGTAGATGTGCTGGTTGGGTGACCCCTTCCCGTCGAATGCTTGGAGGGTTGGAGCCTTGAACTTGGGCGGGTACGGAACCAAGTCCCATTCAGCCGGATAGGGCCGGACCACTCCTACTTCTTGGAGGTCTTTGCGATTGGCAAGGGCCTCGAGGCGTCGCTCCAGTTGACTTATTCTTTTAACATGAGCCTTTCCCTGGTCTTGGTCGCCTTTTACTTGCGACGAGGACTTGGACGAGCCGGAAGTAGATCGCCGCGTCTCCCCAGAAGGTTTGGAAGATGAGCTTTCTCCCTTTTCCCTTTGCCCTTTGACTTTTTAGGAGGGGACCTCCTCCTGTCTTCGAGCAGTTGTGCAATCGCCTGCTTGAGGGAGTTGATAGATTCTTGCTGAGAAAGAATCATATCCATTTGTGCCTTCTGGATCTGCTCCAAACGTTTAGCCGTCTCCTCAGGAGTGCCTGTCATGTAGGCGGAAGTCTCCTTCTCGACGGAAGAGTTTGAAGCCCTTGACTCCGCTACGGCGGAGTGAGAATCGTTCACTTCAACGCCGTGGGCTAAGGCATTATAGTCAATTGGGGGAATGGCCCCAGTCCGGGTGCGAGTGTGTCGATACACCCCTTCCGGTTCAGAGTCAGACTCGGACTCGTCTGAGCTGACTGCAAGTTGTTTTCCCTTGCTCCTGCTTGTCATATTCGCAGTGAGCTCCGGGTACTCAACGTCAGAGAAGGTTCTCCTTCTGTGGGAGCGTTTTCTTTTAGCTGACGGAGGAATCAGGGTCAGCTGTCTGACTAAAGACTGCTGGTGTACGCCTGATCCGCAACGGCACTCAGAGAGCATATGGATGAGCCGTTGGCAGCAACACGACGAAGTGGCCTGATTGGCACTTCTTTTCTTCGTCAGATAATCCCTCAAATCCATGGGAGGGGGATTGAAAAGATTAGCCTCGCAACGTCGAAGACGGGAGGCATCCATGTGCTGTACAGCCTGGACGTAGGCATCAGGGGCGCGGTTCTTGCGCCGCAGCTGTTCAGCGCGCGTCTGGCGTCTCTGTTGAGACAAAACGCGCCTGTCGCGTTGCTGTTGAGAGAGGATGGGCTGCTGGGCCCCACGCCTATGGGCTCGTGCCTCTTGCGCTTGACGAGGCGCAGAGGTCTCACCTTGGCGTTTGATGAGTTGGTCCTCAGAGGACCTAACTGAAGGAATCTCGCGTTTGGGATGCCAAACGCGGATTTCACGTACTGGACATGGCGCGGGCAAGGCGCGAGATTGTACGTCGCGTCCAGCCTCAGTTGGACAACCAACGGTTCCAACTTGCAGCTGACGCGCACGTCTCCTCTGTCGATGCTCAGCGTTTCGATTGCGTCGAGGAGGTGGAGAGAGACCAACGACATCCTGATGCTGGACACCAGGGACTTTGACCACGCGGGTCTCCTGAGAGACGCTGACGCGGGTGTTCTGTGCGACGCGGTTGGTCGCAAAGGCAGACGTGCCTGGGACCACGCGGGCCTTCTGAGAGGCGTTGGCGCGTGTACCTTGCTTGGCACAGTCGGCAGCAGGGGAGCTCGAGAAAGCCACAGATTGGGCCTCGAGACCATTCCCCGTCGAGACCCGGCGGCAGACGCGGGTCTTTGGGTTCTTGGAGCCGGAAGAGAGAAACTCTTCGTACTTCGCCTGGTCGAACTCGACAACGAGTGATTCGACCATCTTCCCCTTATGGTGGACGTCATCGTGCGCCACTATTTGCTCCTCAGTGACAAATGTAGTCCCCAGCGGAGTCGCCATCTCTTGTACGCGCCGGAAAGAAGAGAAAGAAAGGTGATGTAAAGATTTCCTTGAATCAAATGAAACTATTACAACCAGACTTTTCCTTCCAGTTACAAGGGAGGGAGGATGTTGAGTCTTGAATCCCCCTTTGTTTAAGGCTGGGTTCTTCGTGTGGCGGTGGAGAGTGAGTCTTGTTCTCTGTTGACCGGATGACCGTCAGGACCGTCGGGGATCTTCTCTTCGACAGGTAGAAAGAGTAACACAGCTCTGTCTACCAAAACTCTCAAAGAGAAGGTAGGCGAAGAGCAGCTCGTACGCAGCAAGCTTGATGAAGAGTCTTCTCTCTCTCCTTGTTGATGATCTCCTCTTTGATGCCTGCTCCTTCTTTTTTATTTACCGCCCCCTCTTCTGATTGCCGATCGCCCTGACCTCATAGCAAACGAGGCTATTTATAGAGGTTCGAGGGGGTGAACGTGCCCCTAAAAACGCTCCACAATGAGGGGCCACTTCCCGCTACTTGTGCGGTGACTGGCCCGTAATCCGGGTGGTTACAACTGAGGCGCGGGTTTAGACCCACGCGCCTTGATGCTGAGACGCGGGTGTCGAGCCAACGCCTTGATGCTGAGACGCGGGTGTCGATACCTCGCGTTTAGAACTGAGACTCTACTTTTATTGGCTTGTCTTTTAGTGACTTTTTAGACAGCCTACATTTGTCATAATAAGAGTTTGACCTAGAGAGAAAGTCTTTTACTCCTCTATATAATCTCTCTTTCTTCGTAATAGATTTGAGTGCAACTCAAGAAAGAGAAAAATCTAGTCATCTTCCCTACTAATTAGCATACACGTTTGTCTAGCAAAATAAATACAGAATGATATAATAGATTTCATTTTACTTAGGAGATAAATGTATAATTATTAATTTTTAGAGACTTACACAGATGGTAATGGGACTTTTGATATGGGGAAGGTCACAAATTTCACGTAACCAAAGCGATTTGTATGAACTTTCACCTTTAGCTGGAGGGGGGGGGGAGAGTGAGTTATCTAAGTTACTTATACAAATCATAAGGGGGGAATTGTAATTACAGTAAAAATTCACATTTACATTATTATGTCGACTACGTCCTAAGAAACAAAAATTTTCTTTTTACGTGATCTAATGATCCCTCGTGAGATTCTTCAAAAGTAAGAGCTAACCAATCAAGTTAACTATATAAAAAATTAGTAAAGGGAAGAGGCTCCTCTAAGTCACGAACTAGACAAAAGTACAAAACATACAGAATACTAATTATCTTTTAATCTAAGCTCATGTAGAATTAAGACTATGATTTTATTACTGATCTCTTTCAAAAACTTCTTTCTCATCATTCTTATGTCCTTTGTACCATATGGGCACCTTGCTCTTACTTGATCAATTTCTTGATTTCACCTAGCTAGTTTTTAGGATTTTGCCTTATTTTCAAGAAGGAGATGATGATCAAGAAGATCCAATTGATGTGGAGAATACTAAAAAGAACTTGGAGAATAAGCAAATTCAAAAAAAAAGTGACAGTCGACAGACCTGTTGTATGCACCCAGTGGGCTATCGACATGTCTTGTCGATGCAAGAACCAAAGAAGATTTTTTTTGGCGTGCTCAAGTTTCTATTCTGATTGACTCCGAATAGAACTCAATTTCTATTCAATGAAGATTTATTGCTAAAGTTTGAAGAGTCTAGAATTGTTTTAAATCAAGAAAAATTCTTCAAGCATTTGACTACCAAGATCATCTTATAATTTAAATAGGATTTGTGTTGTAAAGTCCTATAAATAAAAATTATAACCTAATGTATTGAATAATCTCAAAAAAACGTTAGAACAGAGGAGGCCAAGAAAGAGAGAGAAAAGATGAACGGTGCATAGAGAGAAAATACACTCTTGTAATCTAAGTGTAAATTCAATAGGAAGGTGAATACTTTTTGTGGGATCAAAGGAGAGATTAGATCTCTATTCTACCAAGTTTACTAATAATACTCTTAAGTTCTCTCTCCATGAATGTAGGCCAAGTTTGAACCGAATCACATTAAGCCCTCATGTTATTATTGTTTTTTATTACTTTTTTGTCTTGATATTGCTAGTATGTTATAAAATTTTTTCTTTTGCAAGACTGATTATATCGCCAACGTTTTTCGCTGCGCGTAATAATTGTTATCATAGCGCCAGTTGTGTCTCAACACTAGCCTCTCCCAAAATCAAACTGCCTAACTGAATCTATCAAATAACTTGAAATTAAAAGTAAAAATGACAACAAACATTCCATTTTACAGTCATTGATGATTCTTCATTCTACTTGATGCAACGTTTAGGATCATTGTAAGGATCTCGAATCTGAAACATGTATGATTGTGGTGCAATTGGAGCTTGATAACGCCAAATCATTTCTTGAATACTCTTGATAGCTTCCTCCTCCTTTTTCTTCTCCTCTTTTTTTCATCCAATTTTAACATGGTTAGAAAGTGCATGGGGCCCATCTTCTTCCTGAGCATGATAGTTAGTTTTACCGAATCGATTCCATCACCAACAACTATGATGTTGTCTCCATCTACTTGTGCTGATATCATACCTTGATGCCGAAAATTGATATTATGAGATAAACTTTATCGAGAGTTGATAAAGGCATTTGCACGTAACAAAAAAGTTAACAAGTTAATTTTGGAATTTTGAGATTAAAATCAATAAAAAGCTTTTCTTTCAGGTTTATTCATTTTACAAAGTCAAATGAGATTAAGTCTTATAAAATCCGTTCTGGTGAGAAAATCTCATAAATATCTGATTGTGTGATCATGAATATCTCTGGGTTACAACCATTGGGGGTCTGAAGCCCATAAATAGACCCATCCCTCTAACAACAAGAGATATAGTACAACACAACTCTCAACTTCTCCTTTCACCCTCTTATATTTCACTTGAGGCCTACTCTTTTGGGCCCCCATGACTAATCGCTGGGGCGGCGCAGCGAAAACAACACAAGATCGACGAGCAATGAGAAGAAAAAGAGAAGAAAAAAGATATTTTGAAGTATAGAAAGCCAACACACAATATAACGTGGTTTCACTGATCATACAGTTCATGTGTACATTCATGAAAGAAGGGGAGAAACTTCATTAAACTTTAGGGGAGTATAATTAGAAACACTTACACCTCTTACTAAGAAGCTTATAAGATCTTTAATTGCTGTCAAGAACAACGAAACCCTGATAGATAAAACTTCTCACATGAATCTCTCACTTTTTTAATAAATTACACTTTTTAGGAATTACAAATTCTTTGATACATTGAAGGCTACCCCAAGGGGTTATTTATAGATCATAAAACTCTTCTAATCTTAAACAAACTCCATCAATACGAACGGTCACCACCTCAAAAGAAAGAATAGTCAAATCCAACTCAAAACAAAAACAAAACCCAGAAAGAAAACAGACAGAATCGTCGCTAGTTGATTAGGCTAAGGTATTAGTTAACTAATACCATGTATTGATCGATTAGGCCTAAATACTAGTCGACTACTCTGACAAAATTCAAGAACCCCAACTCTCTATTAGCCAACTTAGTCAACTATATAATGTATAAGTAGACTAATCTATATGATTAGTCGACTATACCCAGTGTTAGTCAACTGAAAATGTGCACAGCTTCTTGTGCATGTCCATTCTATGACCCCTGAAGTTTTGTCTACTTTTATGACATATTCCAGTCATAATCCTAACAATCTCTCCCTTGACTCGAATACGTCCAAGTCCGAGAATAACCACCATGCTCTAAGTGCTCACATCAATGCATAATTGAACAACTCTTGACTTCATCTCCATCTCACTCCCTCTTCTTCATAACCCCCTCTTGGGGTTCATAACTTAATTCGGTTGAACAAGTTCAGGCCCGACCTTTAAATATGATTTAATATTATTGTTTATTTTCATTACTTGTATATATCTTTTCATTACTTCTACTTAAAAATATTATTTAATATTTTATTTATTTTCTAAACTTTATGAAAGGATCATTACCATGTTTGTTGCATAAACAAATTAGAAAAAACCAAAAACCTTAATGAAAGACGACTCAGGTAATTATTTCAGAAACTAATGATATCACTTTAAATTTTAAATTTTACTTTATACAATTTCAATTCTTGTAGTGTTCTAAACAACCTGATAATATTGTCTGCAGATACTACATAATTCGATTTCTGTGTGAGAATTGCACAAATCAAATGAATCATATTTCTATAAAGGTATTATTCTCTTCCTTAAAGTTAATTTATGTCTTTTATTAGTATATATTAAAACTAATAAAAATAAGTCAATATGTTTGCAGTTTGATAACAAAGAAAAATATTCAGATGAAAAATTGGATGAAATTTGGAAAGAATGAGTGGAATATTTTTCTCAATATTTTTCGTAGGGAGGGTAGTAGATTTCAACTCATTTTCTTAGTTGTTTGATTTTTCTAGGTCTTGCACTTTCAAATCAGCTTGGAATGTTGTGAGAGGGGGAGGAAATAATTTTGATTTATTTTCTATTGTCTGGCAGCCTAACTCTGCACTTAAGATGTTTATATGTTTACTCAGAGCCATCCTTAACAAGCTGCGGACAAGAGATAGGCTAACTTCTTTTGGAGTTATAGATATTCACTTGTGCCCTCTATGTCTTGTAGGACATGAGTCTAGAGATCTGCAAGTTTGATAGAGCTTAAGTATCAGAATATCTGCTCTATCAGATTTTCTATTCTGCAACTATGTCAATCACCAGTAGTAGTGTTTGGATGTAGCAGTTTCAGCTTGGTTTGCAGCAGCATTTCAAAGTTTCTTTTTTGGAGATTCTGTATTCAACTTCTGGCTTGTCTGGATGAAGCAATTTCAACTTGATGTGCTTGCAGTATCATAATAATTTTGATTTGTTTCTTTTTTGGATGCAGCAGTGTCTGGTGATTCTGTTTTCAACTTCTGGTGTGCATATCTTTTTTGGAGGAGTAGGTTTGACAGAACTTGTAGTATCAGAATATCTGTTTATCAGAATCAAATTCAGCTTGATGTGCAGCAGCAATCACAATTTCTGATTGCATTAATTTCAGTATTAGTTTCCTTGGAGGTGGGTGCATGTTTTGTAGTGCCAATTTCTGAATTATCTAATCACTTACTGGTCTATATATGAGCTGAGTACTGTAAATCCATTATCCAGGATTGTAACATTACACTTGTCCTAGTTAATTCTGTTGGCTTTGAGACAATCTGAAGTATTTACTTAGTGTACTATAGTAGAGAGTGACGGTCATGGTCCTCTCCCGTCTCTATAGTTAGCTAAGATTAGTACAGAGGAGTAACCTAGCTAGAGTGTATCATATATACTTGAGTTTAATGTTATCAATAAAATCATTTTTGGATCTATACTGAGTTTGTGTCGGTTGTTTTGTTTGTATCTGTTGTGATTTTGTAAATCTGGAAGGATCAGGTTTAAAGAAAATTCAAATTTAATTTTAAAATAAACACGGCGACTCTATTTAAAACCGCCATGCAACATCTGTAAAGAGACGACATTTCATGGCGGTTCTCTTTAGAACCACCCTGAAAAAGACTTTCAATGGCAGTTCTACAAAGAACCACTGTTAAATATCTCTGACTTACAGACTTTTAATGACAGTTCTTTTCAAAACCGCCATTAAAAGTCTCTAACTCAACATACTTTTAACTATATTTCTCTTTAGAACAACCATTAAAGTCTGACTTTACATGCAAACGTGAAAAAAAAAAATCACAAAACTATCGTGAAATGTCATGTTTTGGCGGCGGTTTAAAACCATCGTGAACTTTTCACGCTACTGGGATATACGGCGGTTTTCTTTTTAACGCGATTTTTAACCGCTGTGAAAGATCATTTCTTGTTGTAGTGAGTCCTCAATGAGATCAATCCATACCTTCATATCTCGTATTAGCATGTTGTTGTCTCCTCCATTACCTTTACTCACAGTAATCGAATTGATTTCACACAACGAGTACCCCTCGATCCATATTCTTTTTGCGCCTCCTCCATCACCACGCACACTTCAAGCCGAGCTAGGCTCCAATTATCTCCGCCTAGAGCACACTAACCAATGCCATGCTTCTTTTAGCAATGAGAATATAACCTACAAAGTCTCTAATTATGAAGTCATCCCTCACTTCTTGTAAAGCTTTTTCCTTACTTTTTTCCTTGCTATAGAGAGAACATAAGGAATAATGGGACCCTGATCAACCCTTGACCTTGACACTAAGGAAGTAAGTACTTGGTGTTGTGAATTTGGTCGAGGTCTAACTCGAGAGGTGTGCACTGAAACTAATTGGTTAATAAATTGAAACTCAATTTAATTTAGAAAGGAAACTCCAAATTGACTCTTGGCTGCAATCTTATTTAAACATTTATCCACTTGTTTCCTTACTCAGTATGGTACTATTGTCACCCCTCTTTCTTTTTTATGAAATTTACAACTCTTTCTTTTTTAATCAAATTTATGAACTCATATCCTAGTTGGACTAGGATTCCCACTTTTGACTGGATTGGAGACATATATTCTAACACTTGGTTGTTCACATGGGCCCGACAAGATGAAAGAGAGATTTGAAATTTGAATTTAGCAGGCTAGTCGCTCAAACAGGAGTAGTGTGGACTTGAGAATGAAGTTGCAAACCAAATAAAAATGACGCCAGGATTTGTACAGTGTGGAAGCCTGGCACAGGCTCTTGGAGCCACTCAAGCACATCACATATCCAACTATGTGCGCTAGGCGACCACTATAAGGTAGGTGGAGAGATCCCTATTTTGCTACCTCCTGTGAGCTAATAACTTTAAGGGGGAAAATGATCATTGTGATTCTTGTTTATGCAAAAATCTTGAGGTTGTTTATGAATTGGATTGACGGGATGACAGTTGATCGATACCTGCAAGCACAAAGAATAACATTAGGGAGACTGGGGCATGGGCCTAGTCAAAAACTCTTTGTTGCCTTAAAGTAGACTCGCAGTTAATGACAGTAATATAGCCGTGAAACTGCACAACACAGCTTTCAGTTGCGGTCTAAATGGCTAATTATAGGGATTTTGTATAAGGGTTTACACTTTTACCCCTTGGCTTAGTTACAACAACTGTCGTTCCCTGACAGGTAGAAATCTTGGGCAATAAGAATATCGAGCAGCTCCTTTCGGAGTAGGACTCTTGAGGGTGGACCGAGCTTCATAGGAGATTGATTTGGCTTTGAGCTTGACATGGTTGGTACGAGGTATTTGGGCTTGACATATTGGGCTCAACGTAGTTGGGCCCGAGGTAGGATTTAATGCTCGCATCATTTTCTCAAAAATCTTGCGCAACTCTTCTGGGCCGGGGCCCACTTTGTTCACCTCACGTGTCTCACGTGTTAGACATGGCCTACACATTTTTCAACTTACCCTTGGAGACATTCAGTTGTATCGGGAAGGCTACAAGTAGTATTGTTACTTTATACTCATTTTAATTTTAAAATTGTCACCGCCTTTTTATTTCACGTCAGTTGATGTTATAACCGACGTGAAATGGACGACGTGAAAGCCCATTTCTCTACTGGTGTTAGTCCTCTCTCTATAGCAATGATTAGTTAAGTTGGATGGAAAGTGATTAGAAAAGCAACTGTTTTTACCTGGAAAGACATTAATGCGAAGGAAAGTTCATTAACACATCTTCCGGTGGAATATCTGCATTCAGAACTTGGCTTTAGATGTAGCATGGACCTTACCAGCCTCCTTATAAAAGGATTGAGAGTACTAGACCTAAAGATGTGAATAGCTAGATTTGGGATAATTCAAGACAAAGTCTTAGTTTTTCTTGAAAGGTTCGGAACCACAGTACTCGCTCCTGCACGAGTGTTTGTACTACGGTAGCTCGCTGCTTGGAGGTGATCTTGGTGACCTTGTGTTGGCCGCTGGATTGTACCCAATGGATGAGATGAAAGATGAGACGTCATGTTCATATTAGAACTTTAAGGACATGAAAGCCGCCTATCTCAAGTCACCAACACTCATATTCCTCATACAATCTCTAGACTTCAAGCTCTCTTGGCATTCGATGGAGGAAACTATTCGGCCGTGAATAGAAGCAATTCCTTAATCTCTTGATGATTTTGGGTGATCGTTCTCGCGTTTGGGAGTCCCTTCAGATCTAAGATACACTCTGCTCGTTGGATCTATTGTATATTCATCCATGAGATTAGATCCATACAAGGATTTATCAAGGAAGTCTAGTCCTCCGTGTTACTCTCATTGACCCGCTTGTCTTTGGATATTGATTATAGCTAAAATGACATATTCGATAAAATAACTAGGATGCGTGATTACTCAAGTGGAAGACTATGATTTTATTATTTTCTCAATAAAACTCAATCTTGTCATTATTGTTTCCTCTTCACATGATACAATGACATTAAATGATTCCATCCTTGTCAAAAGTAGATGATTTCTTCCTTCTTTGATCTGATCACCTTCCAATCCCTCTGCGAAAATCAAATTGCCACAACACACCTAATTCTCTTAACCGAAATAAAAGGCAAGTGAAATGGACAGCACCTCCGAATCTCAATCATCAATAATCTTCTACATTATCCTACATTGAGGATCATAGTAAGGATCCCGAGTTGCATACATGTATGGCTGCTGGGTAATTGGGGCTTGATAAGCCCAAATCGTTTCTTGAATACTTTTATTAATAGCTTCCTCCTCCTTTTTCTTCTCCTCTTTTTCTCGTCAGCCGCCGACACGGTGACCAACTGCGCGGAGCCCATCTTCTTCCTGAGCATGACAGCCAGCTGTACCGAATCGATCCCATCGCCAACAACCACGATGCTCTCTCCATCTACCTGTGCAGATATCACCCCTACATGCCAAAAAGAGAGATTATGAGAAAAACTTTACCGAGAGTTGATAAAAGCATTTTGCATGTAACAGAAAGTTAATAAGTTCAAAATATGTCAATAACTAACAAATAATATGATAACAAAAACGTACCAACCAATCCGACGGCTACTTTGAGCGCTTTCGATTGCTTTTTCGCGTCTTCCATTGGGACCTTCATCACTATCTTTTGCTGCAGAGAGATGGAGCGCACACCGATAGTTAATGACAAAATGGTTGATAAGCTTCATTCATTCAGTGGATAATATACATATACATATTAATCCTCACCTTTCCCATGAATGTCGTCGAAGTTGGAGCAGTGCTACTCTAAGTTCCTTGTATTGAAAAAAGTGGAGACAAGATCAATTTCAGTTTGTTGAGGTCTAGGATTCCATTTACCCACTCTCTCTATATATATGTAGGATTTGAGAGTGGGAATGAATATGAATTGGGAAGAAAGTAAGAAGGACTTGGTCCAAGGAAAGCAGACTCGAAGAGTGTGGGACAATTTTTGAAAGACTTTGATCCGTGGAAGCTAAAAGTCCACGCGCTGTGAACGCTGAATAATCTCGGGGGACCGAGACCCGTTGCATTGGGTGAAGACTTGGAATGTGTCTCACAAGATTTGCTAGTGTGGGCCCGCACCTGAGATAGGGACTTAAATTAAGTTGACTTGGAGTTACCTAGTCTTTTTAGTCAACTTCTCCTTAATAACAATCATTAATTCTAAATAAACTATAAATCTTTAGTGAAGTTTATCTATGTATTTAAAAAGAGAGTACTGGTCAAGGTTTAGCAGTTTTGTACTGCATCTGTTTTCTGCATTACTATCCTTGCAATCTCAACACAAATTTTATTAATTAAAACGTCATATAAAATGTCAATAAGCCGTCGCCATTCCATCTTTCTCAGCCTGCTCGTCCTGAGGAGGCCTAGGGCACTCAATCGAGCAATTGAACACTAATGCGATCAGAAAATGTTCTTGAGATAGGTTCTCTTAGGTGATTAAAGATCGTTTATGGTAATTGACTTTCACACGTCAACACATATCAAAACAACACACTATCCATTTCAAGTGTATTTCATATCCTTTTCACACATGATTTAGGATTAAATCATGAAATATCGCCATAGAGTTCTCCGCACCCAATTTAGTCATGAATTTCTCATATTATTTGCAAAAGGATCCAACTTTTAATGTTGTCTTGTTGAATATACAAGAATCAAACTTTTGTCTACAAGCATATGAATGAGTTGATGCTGGTCGGATTCGGCTAAACAAACAAAAGAGAATTTACTAGATGTCTTGTCAATTATTTCTGCTTCATACAGTTGTTTTTGTACCAAACTTTGCTCACTCCTTCCTCTCTCTCTCTCTCTCTCTCTCTCTCTCTCTCTCTCTTTCCTTCTCTTTCTCAGAGGTATTGGCCTATGTGGAGGGTTGTGCTTCTGATTTACTATTTGTCTAAATAATAAGTACTTTTAAAAGAAAATAATTTAAATTTTGGGCTATGTCTTACCAATTACCATCCTTTTCTCTTAGCAATATCTTGGGCCTATAACATATTTTAAGTTATATGATTTTATTTATTTATTTATTTTTGCCTGTTTGAGACCTATCAGATCTAATCAAATATTTCCAACTTGAAATGAACCTAAATTATATCTTCTAATTCTTAGTAAATCTTACTAAATATGTACATGTAGTCATGTAGGAAGGTTGACCTGTACTATCTGATTCTTATAACTTACAAAAGGGTACTAGACTTTGTAAGCCTCTACCAGCAAATGGATCTCTGCGTCAAGTAGCTTGTCTTGAACACTTATTTTATTTGATATTTATAACTTTTTTTTAAAGGACATCGCAAAGGTCTAACATAATGTCTGTGTGCTGCAAAGTCAAATTGTTTCGTGATATGCCTGTTACCACTTGAGCTATACTCGGTTGGCCTGATGCCTTTGTTCGCATTTCGGGGAGTCTTTTGAGCTAGCCTTTGCTGATACAGCCTTCTGAATTCCTAGTCTCAAGAAGACTACATTTTTTGAGATTAAATAGGATGTATGATTACTCGAGTGAAAGAATATATATGATTTTATTGTTGTTGTCATAAAAACTTCAAACTTGTCATTATTGTGTCATTTTTAGTCCAATCTTTTTTCTTCTTTATACTCTTTTCCCCTTCTGAGAGATTAATACTACAATGGAATTAAACTTGATGATCAAATCACTTTTTACCTTGACTTTGCAAAAATCAAATTGCCACACCTCAATCTCTAAACCCAAAACACATGTCAAGAGAAATGACAACATCATATTGGCAATCTCAATCTCTTCAGTGATTCTTCCTCTAATTCTACATGATGCAGCAACAATCATTGTTGGGAGTCATATACTACTTGTTGTGGGGCAATCGGAATTTGACAAGGGCAAATCATTTGCTGTACACTATTACTCATATTACCTCCCTCTTTTTTTTCTCCTCTTTATATTCTCTTCTTTTTTCTCCTCGGTTGAGCCCACATTGACCAACTCCGCATACCCACTGGAGGAGGGAGGGGGTTCAAGGGGGGGTCAGGTGACCCACCAACGACACTCAAAAATAGCTTTGGGGTGTAATTAATTTGTGCCCTCCTAAGCCCACCCGCCACACTCATTTCACATTATCTCCCGGGCCCCCATGGGTTTATATCCACTTTCATTCAAATTTCTAACTCAAATTTCACACCCTCTGTCACACCCATTCTCACTTTTCTCTTCGCAGGCATTCATCAAGTCCCAATTTGACGACGACGCAGCCTCTCTCTTAACTTTACAACGACAACTCTCTCTCTTGTTGGCCCAAAGGCCTTCCACTCTAGTTTTGATGATGATCAACTCATGTAGTTATGTTACTAATATTCTTGTGTTTCTAAGTTTCAGATCATTAGCAAGATATTAGTTTGGGAGATAGCTTCAACAAGGTGTTGGAAGCTTATCATGGTGATTCCGGTGTCAAAGCTTCAAGATTATACCTTTGCACTTGGAAGATCACGGTTTGGGAGCTAGTCTACTTGAAGATAGAAGATCTACAAGCAAGACTTAGGTATCCTAGTTTAGATAGTGTTTTAGATCCATTTGTAAAGCTTAGTTTAGTTGATATGCTCAAGTGCACAAAACACACACGATTTATGATTTGGTTTTGGTTTTCATGAATAATAGATCAAAACAAGTTTACATATATTATATGTATAGTAGATGTTTTCTATTTATACATACATGCTTTAACTTGGTAAACAAACTTATTTTGACTATTCTATTCATGTTTTGGAAAAATCAAAGTTTGATAAAAATACTAGTTTTGTTTTTGATAAAATTGGCAAGACACAAAAATGAATTGATATGATTGATATATGTCCTGAAATTGTTATCACAAGTTTAGTTATCAAGTAAAATGATAAAACATATTTTGTGGATTTTTTAGAAGTGTTAAAAGAATTTTTACAAAATTTTCTATTATTAAAATCTGCCCAGAAAACCTATTTCAGGCAGACCGGTCGACTGGCAGTCGACCGGCTGCTGTGTCCGGACATGCACAGGCTGTGCATGTCTGTCGGTCGACCGGGTCACGGACCCAGTCGACCGATATAGAGAGTTTGCTCTCTGTATCTTTCGGTCGACTGGGTCGGTCGACCGATAGAAGGAAACTGGGTTCCTCCTTTTGGTCGGTCGACTGGCAGTCGACCGGAGCCCCAACGGTCATATTTCCGACCGTTGGCGGTCGACCGGGCCGGTCGACCGGTGGCTGTCAGAATTGCCACATCAGCCTAACGGCTAGTTTTTGATTTTTGGCCTATATAAACCCCATTCCTTTGGGATTTTGGCCAAGGTTTTTAAGAAGAAAATTTACAGTTTTCTGAAGAGTTTAAAAGAGTTTTAAAAAAGAGTTTAAGTGCTAAAAAGATTTAATCTTATTTGTTTTGTGTTTTTGGAAAATCAAAGAAAATAGGATTTGGGATATTTGTGTTGATTTTCATTCTATATCTTTTGGCAAGAATTTTCCCAAGTATTTTTCTTTGTTGCTTGTTTCCAAAACACTTAGTTTCCACTTGAGCTATATCTTCTATCCTAAGTTATTAGGATCTTTGTTTTGTGTGGAAAAAGAAAAGAGAAAAAGAAAGAAAAGAGAAGTTTGTGGTTGTGGAACTACTTGTTGTAAACCCTCCTTGCTTTTGTGAATCCCTCTTCGGTAGAGGTGATCGGAGTGGTATTGTGATTGGTTTGTGAGCCTCTTAGGTAGAGGTGGTTGTTGTATTTGGCTACGGGCCGTATCCCTCTTCGGTAGAGGTGGATTGTGTGTTGTATAGCCTCGGTGGCTTGTAAGGTTGAGAGAGGAGTTTGGTACTCCTATAGTGGATTGGGAAATCCTACACGGTGGTGTAGGCGGGGATGTAGAGCTAGGGGCTCGAACCTCGAAACACATCTTGGTCTTTGCGTTTGATCCAATTTCTCTCAACTCTACTCTTTTTACATTTGTGCAAGCATCATCCATTCATATCATCATATATACTTGCTTGTGTTTTGAGCATTGTTTCATATTGCCTTGCATATATTTCTATTGCAATTCATCTATACTTGCTTGGCTTAATTGTGTGCATTGTATTGCTATATCCTTGATTGCTTGGATTGCTTGTGTGTGTGTTTCATCATAGCAATTCATTCTTTACTTGTTCGATCATATCTCATACAACACGGTTGCATTGCGCACCTCTAACCCATTCAAGGGGAATTGGGAGGAAGGAGTTCAGAACCTCGAAAGGGGTATTCAGCTCTTAGTCGTGTTTTGAGAGATCGTTGCATCACTCATATTTTATTAAAAGTTTAAAAAGATCATTAGATTAGCATTTACACCTATTCACCCCCCCTCTAGGTGTATTTCAATTGGTATCAGAGCTAGTGCTCCTGATATTAGGCTTAACATCCTAGGAGTGATCCATTTACTTGCTAATCTATTTGTTTGCATTTGCTTGCTTGCACATTCATATAGTTTACCATGGACTTCATGACCCCACCTAGCTATGACCCTTCCAACCTTGTGGTATGGAAGCTTAGGATGTCCATGTATTTGAAGACCCTAGGCATACATGCATATCTTGCCGCTACCAAGAAATGCTATCTTGGTAATGGTGAACATATAGGGGCCAATACTCTTGCCCTTGAGGCTATTAGAAGCACACTTTCAAAAGATTATCTTTTACATGTTTCTAATATTGATTCCGCTTTGTAGTGTGGAACAAGTTGACAACCACAACCAACACCTCCGAGCTTCAAGTGCAAATCCAAAAGGAAGAGGAATCTAGTGGAGACTCCGAGTCACAATGCTTCATGGTCCAAGGGAATGACTCCCTTGAGGTACAATCGGAACCCCACTTAGATAGCAATGATGATTGTTCTAGTTCTTCACATGATGATATTGTTGATCCCATGCTTTAAATGAAGAACTTTCAATAGTTTGTGAAAAATTAATAGAAAAATATAAGATTTTGAAAAAGAAAAGTCTAGAAATTGAAAAAGAAAATAAGAATTTGCATTCTAGACTTGATTATGTGTTGCAAGAGAAGGATGAGGTTTCTAGTGAATGTGACTCACTTAGATCTCAACTAAGTCTTGCACTTAAAGAAAATAACCTTTTAAAATCTAAAAATGATTGCAATGAGGTTTTGAAAAATAATGATGTTTTGTCTTCTAAAGTAGATTTTGTTTTAAAAGAAAATGATTCTCTAAAAAGAGAAATTGATTTCATTTCAAAAGAATTAGAAATTTGTTTAAGTAAAAATAATTCTTTGAAAAATGATATGTCTTCTCATGTTTGCCATGCTAGGGTAGTATCACACACTTCACCTATTGCATGCCACACTTCTTCTTTGATTAACAATGAAATATCCATGCTTAAGAAGAGTGTAGATTGTTTGGGCTCCACTTTGAGCCAATGTGTAGAAGGGCATACACGCTTGGAATCTTTGCTTCGAAAGAAACAAGTTCCATCTTTCCATGCACATCCTCCACGGCATACACATGCTCCTCACGGACACCATCAACACATGTATGCTCATGTGTACACTTGTACACATTGTGGACGTAGGGCCACCTAGCTAAATTTTGCTTTGATAGACTACATGTTAATAATTTAGCTAAGAAGTTTGTTTGGGTTAGAGAAGGGACTAACCCCCATGGACCCAAGAAGGTATGGGTACCAAAGACCACCCCTCCTATTTTTGATGTAGGTGTGGGCTCTCACATGACGTGAGAGTGATGACACCTTGGAGTGGATGCGTTCCGGGCTTCATGGAAATCAATGGATGCATCACTTTCAAGGGAAGATTTGGTGGAGAGGACCACCATGTTTTGGAGACAAGGAAAGTTGCCCTCTTGGCTTTGGTAACAAATTCTTAAACTCCCATTTACTACATGCTTTACATTTTTATCATTCTTAGCATGTATTGATAGCATGTTTTATTGTTTGATTTATAACATGTTTTGTTGATTACATGTTTATATCATTTGATTTATAGCTTGTCTTTGGATTAGTGTGTAAATGCCATGCTTATTAGATCCTTGACATACATGTATAGTATTTGAGACACATGCTTATATGAATCCATAATTAGTGTTCTCATGTTTGTTTAAACTATAATGTACATCATGAATCTAATACATGTGTATTTGACATATTAATCATGTTTTAGTTTTATCATGATGATTTTTAGCTTGGTTTTGTACTTCATGTGGTATAAACTAGTTTAGATGTAGATATTATCAAAACTTGCATATATACATGTACACATAGTGAGAACAAATTGACTTATATATGTTTTGTACCTCATGCTCATTTGTACCCACTATATGCACTTGTATAAGCTAGTTTTGAGGATTCTTCCATTTAAACTTGTCATACCTATTTTCTTGATTTTACTTCATGTATATGTATTTTTGAATTCAAAACTAATAAATATACATGTATACCCATCGAGTCTTTTGCCTTCATGCAATTACTTTTAAATAGACTCGTTTATGATTGGGATATGTATGTACATTGTTAGATTTGGATGAATCATACATATACCTAGAAGTTGTGTTACAAATAAAAGAATTTTGATGAATTCGTGTGAGTTTCGGTTTAGCAAAATGATATTCGTGTTTGTCTTGTGCTTAATGATTTGATTACTTGTTTAGATGTTAGTTTTCATTAAGACTAGGTATATATTTGTACATATAGTGGGACACAAATAAATCTATATATGTTTTGGGTGGAATGCTTATTTGTTCCCATTAGATGTGTGAATATAGTCTAGTTTTGATGATTCATACATTTTAGACTTGTATTCTCATTGTTGATTCGTGTTTGTGAGTTTTCATTTCATGTATATGTGTATCTTGTCCAAACTATTAGATATACATGACTATCCTTTTGAGCCACGTGCCTTCATGCATATATACTTGTGGACTCGTTTGTATTTTGGATATGTATGTATACTTTAGTTTGTATTAGACATACATATACCTTGAAGATTAAATATTTGATGATTTCTTGTTTTAAGGAATACTTGAATTTAATTGAACAAATTTTCATGATTATGATCTCCACACTTTACTTGTACACTCACACTTAATAATTGGTCATGTTTTGTTTTCATGAGACCTTTTTATACTAAATTGAATAGAGTGTTGATTATCATGTGGATTTCATTTTTATGAAAAATGACTTGTATTTATTCCTTGCTTGAAGGATTTCGTACTAGTTAACAAAACTTTTCATTTAACTAGTTCGTATTCCTCTATTGTGATAATATGAGATACACTTGACCTTATTCTTTAAATTGGTATCTTTGAACATATTTCAATTGGTATCAATTTTTGATCCCTCTTGTATACTCATATATGTTTTATGTATGTATGTATGCTTTCTATCCTATGGTATCAATTTCAATTGGTATCTATTACTCTCATACATATATATCTTAATGCTAAGCTTGAAAATTTTTCAAATGGTTGATTTGTTTTTCAATTGGTATCTTAACAAGCTTATGCATATGTTTTGTTGGTATTTCATAAAGGGGGAGAAAATTTGTTGTTGTCTTTCAATTGGTATTTGATTCCCACTCCCTTGCTTTATGTTAAAATATAGTTTCAAATTGGTATCATGTGTTTAAAAGAACATATTTCTCTTAATGATATCAAGATGTTTATGTTGAGTGTTTTTAATTGGTATCTCAAAATTTTGTTTAAGAAAAAATATATACTTTTGATTTACATTGCTATATGTTTTACTTCAATTGGTATCAATATGCACTTTATTGTCATATCTTGAATTGGTGTCATTGTTGTTATGAATGTTTGGATTACCCCTTCTTGATCTTTTTGTTTTTGACAAAAAGGGGGAGAAAATATTGTTTTATGATTTTAACCCTTTGTTGGTTCCTTGATTAGGACAAAAAGGGGGAGAAGACTTTGGTTGTTTTGTAACTTATATGCATGACTTTGTATGCATGTATTTGCTTTAAGAATTAAAAAAAAATGTTTGATTTTGCTATTTACCCCTTTGTTGATGATTGACAAAAAGGGGGAGAAGAATTTGTGTTTATGTTTTTAATATATGCATGAATTCCTTGCTTAATTGGTATACTGTTTATATTGTTTAAATTGGTATCTTGTTTAAAATGATTGTTTTTATTGATATCTAGAACATTAAGCATTGCATGTTGTTTGGTTAAATTGGTATCTAGAACATAGTTTATGTTGAATATTCCATTAGTATCTAGAGTACCATGTTTATATGCATTGTCATGCATTGCATATTATTGTTTATTTGTTTATGCATGAGTTAAGGGGGAGCTTCTTTGAAGCTTAACTTTAATCCATGCATATATAACTCCATGAGTTTTGTCATCATCAAAAAGGGGGAGATTGTTGGCCCAAAGGCCTTCCACTCTAGTTTTGATGATGATCAACTCATGTAGTTATGTTTACTAATATTCTTGTGTTTCTAAGTTTCAGATCATTAGCAAGATATTAGTTTGGGAGATAGCTTCAACAAGGTGTTTGGAAGCTTATCATGGTGATTCCGGTGTCAAAGCTTCAAGATTATACCTTTGCACTTGGAAGATCACGGTTTGGGAGCTAGTCTACTTGAAGATAGAAGATCTACAAGCAAGACTTAGGTATCCTAGTTTAGATAGTGTTTTAGATCCATTTGTAAAGCTTAGTTTAGTTGATATGCTCAAGTGCACAAAACACACACGATTTATGATTTGGTTTTTGGTTTTCATGAATAATAGATCAAAACAAGTTTACATATATTATATGTATAGTAGATGTTTTCTATTTATACATACATGCTTTAACTTGGTAAACAAACTTATTTTGACTATTCTATTCATGTTTTGGAAAAATCAAAGTTTGATAAAAATACTAGTTTTGTTTTTGATAAAATTGGCAAGACACAAAAATGAATTGATATGATTGATATATGTCCTGAAATTGTTATCACAAGTTTAGTTATCAAGTAAAATGATAAAACATATTTTTGTGGATTTTTTAGAAGTGTTAAAAGAATTTTTACAAAATTTTCTATTATTAAAATCTGCCCAGAAAACCTATTTCAGGCAGACCGGTCGACTGGCAGTCGACCGGCTGCTGTGTCCGGACATGCACAGGCTGTGCATGTCTGTCGGTCGACCGGGTCACGGACCCAGTCGACCGATATAGAGAGTTTGCTCTCTGTATCTTTTCGGTCGACTGGGTCGGTCGACCGATAGAAGGAAACTGGGTTTCCTCCTTTTGGTCGGTCGACTGGCAGTCGACCGGAGCCCCAACGGTCATATTTCCGACCGTTGGCGGTCGACCGGGCCGGTCGACCGGTGGCTGTCAGAATTGCCACATCAGCCTAACGGCTAGTTTTGATTTTTGGCCTATATAAACCCCATTCCTTTGGGATTTTGGCCAAGGTTTTTAAGAAGAAAATTTACAGTTTTCTGAAGAGTTTAAAAGAGTTTTTAAAAAGAGTTTAAGTGCTAAAAAGATTTAATCTTTATTTGTTTTGTGTTTTTGGAAAATCAAAGAAAATAGGATTTGGGATATTTGTGTTGATTTTCATTCTATATCTTTTGGCAAGAATTTTCCCAAGTATTTTCTTTGTTGCTTGTTTCCAAAACACTTAGTTTCCACTTGAGCTATATCTTCTATCCTAAGTTATTAGGATCTTTGTTTTGTGTGGAAAAAGAAAAGAGAAAAAGAAAGAAAAGAGAAGTTTGTGGTTGTGGAACCACTTGTTGTAAACCCTCCTTGCTTTTGTGAATTCCTCTTCGGTAGAGGTGATCGGAGTGGTATTGTGATTGGTTTGTGAGCCTCTTAGGTAGAGGTGGTTGTTGTATTTGGCTACGGGCCGTATCCCTCTTCGGTAGAGGTGGATTGTGTGTTGTATAGCCTCGGTGGCTTGTAAGGTTGAGAGAGGAGTTTGGTACTCCTATAGTGGATTGGGAAATCCTACACGGTGGTGTAGGCGGGGATGTAGAGCTAGGGGCTCGAACCTCGAAACACATCTTGGTCTTTGCGTTTGATCCAATTTCTCTCAACTCTACTCTTTTTACATTTGTGCAAGCATCATCCATTCATATCATCATATATACTTGCTTGTGTTTTGAGCATTGTTTCATATTGCCTTGCATATATTTCTATTGCAATTCATCTATACTTGCTTGGCTTAATTGTGTGCATTGTATTGCTATATCCTTGATTGCTTGGATTGCTTGTGTGTGTGTTTCATCATAGCAATTCATTCTTTACTTGTTCGATCATATCTCATACAACACGGTTGCATTGCGCACCTCTAACCCATTCAAGGGGAATTGGGAGGAAGGAGTTCAGAACCTCGAAAGGGGTATTCGGCTCTTAGTCGTGTTTTGAGAGATCGTTGCATCACTCATATTTTATTAAAAGTTTAAAAAGATCATTAGATTAGCATTTACACCTATTCACCCCCCCTCTAGGTGTATTTCATCTCTTTCTCATCTCTTATCTCTACCGTAGAGAAGCCATCCCTATGGTCTCGAATCCCCAATCCTTCTCTATTTCTCACTTAGTTTTCAAAACCCTAAATCTCATCTTTTTTTATTTCTCTCAAATCCTTGAATCTCTAAATTTATCCTCCATCTTTCTTAAATCTCAACTCACACTCAAATTCCTAAACCATAAATTTTCATAGCTCATCTCCTATCTCTCGATCTCACTCTTGAATCCCTAAAATTTCTCTTTATAATAACGGAGCACTTGGGCAAGATGCTAAGGACTCGGCGGCTTCCACTGCAAGCGACTAGCCAGATTAGGCGGCTTCCACGAGACCACGACTCTCAAACCACCCAACCTCTTCATCATCACCGTTGATGTGCTATTTTTGTTAATTTGGAGTACTCATTGATTTTGTTTATCTTGCCATTGTGATAAATTTCTAAAAGTTTTATTGTTCATCATGTCATAATTTATTTAATTAGTGATATTATCTAAAAAATGATTATATATAAATTAGTTAATTAGTGATTTATGTATTGTGTAACTTGTGTTCTGTACTTTTATAGTCTTATAGAGGTTGCATGTTGGATGTACATTGCAAATGTAATTATTTGGATGTTCGCTAATAACATATATATTGTAACATCAAATTATGTAGAATAACTGATAGTTTATGTTTCTGTTCTAAATGAGAATAAATACGATATGTATTTGTTCTCAATGAAAAAAAGTAATATATTGGGTTGAGTGATATACAACTTGTAATTTTTATTAATTTGCAAGTTACCTCCTAACTTCAATTTTTAGGACTAGCTTTTAATATTTATTTGAATTGCTAGTTCCTATATTCAGTTTTATAGGTTAATTATAATTTCAAAGAACTATGGACAAATTTCTTATTGTAACATCTGCTTTTATATATGTAATAGAATATCGGTTGGGAGTTTTGAGTTTGAGACCTCTTTCTTTTCATAGTCTCTTAGAATGAAAATTATTATGTTATTTATCATTTACAATATTGATATTATTGAATATTATTTTGTGCCCCTATCTTTAAAATCCTGGTTACATCACTGCGCGTACCCTATCTTCTTCCTAAGCATCACGGTTATTGCCTCCGAGTCGATCCCATCTCCAACAACCATGATGCGCTCACTGTCTACTTGTGCAGACATGAAAACTATAAAAGTATTGCGACTTCAAAGTTAAACTCGTTGGAAAGAACAAAAGAAAAATAGGAATTTTTTAAGCTGTGTTGCATCCTCTAGTGAAATCCAACATGCCAATCACTAAGATCAGCGTAACCACATCGAGTCAATCATAAATTAAAATGGCACGAACATAAACATAAAGGGAGAAAACAAGAATAAAAATATTTAACGAGGTCTGACAACTTACTTACATCCTCGGAGAAGAAATGAGAAGATCTTCTTCAACCAATAGAGTTAGAAGGGTTACAAATTGATCCAAATATCTAACTGATTCAAATTGATCCAATCAAAAAAACTACGCAATTTGCCGTAGAAATCTCTCAAACAAACTAAATTTAGAACTCTCAATACAAATTACCTCTCTCAAGATTACTCTCAAGGTTACCAATAAGGACGCAACACCCCTCTACATATAGCCAAAGAGTCCATGAGGAAAAATAATCAACACCTCTGAAATCGGATCAGAAATGAAATAAGAAACTAATCAGAATTTTCAATTGGTATCAATTATTACAATTCGTATCTATATTACAAAATTGCTTAGAATTTCAAACTTAGTATCATGGTATTTCATGTTCTATTAAATTGACATCATGTTTAAAAATTTTAATTGGTATCCTTGTTGCATTTCAAAATTGTTTTGCCAATTGGTATCCATGATGGTTTCAAAATAATTTTCAACTTTCAATTGGTATTTTTAGTTTTCTAATTGGTATCCATATTTATTTTATAATTGGTATCTTACAACTATTATCCTCTCAATTGTCTATATTCAATTTTTTCAAATGGTATCTTAGAAAATCAAATTTTTATTTTATTTTCAAAATTTATTTTGATACTTATTGCCTATATGTAAGGAGAGTTAACTTAACATCTCCTCTATATATAAACTTATGATTAGTGTATTGTATAAGAAAAAGCTTGACCTATCTTCTATATATCATACACGTGTGTAGAAGAAGCTTAACATCTCCATCTACAAGTTCGAAGATCAAGTTTGGATCAAGTCTGCTTAGAGAAGAAGATCTACAAAAAGACTTATTTAGAGTTTATGAGTTTAGATCTCTTGTAAAGAATAGATTAGTTTTGAGTGCTCAAGCTTACACACATACAAAAGTTTTCATATCTAGTTTTTAGTTTTAGTATTTTACAAGAATTGGTTTTGATACATGTCTGATATTTTCTAAATTTTTATATCATATTTCAAACATGTATCTCATAGCCTATGTATTGCCAAAATAATTTTTAAAGCAATACAAAATATTTAAAAATTAGTTTGATTTCAAAAATTATCTGAAAAGTGTTTTCTTGGCCATGTCGGTCAACCGGGCGGTCGACCGAGACTCTTGGATGTTTCTGGGTGTTTGCTTGTGTACGTTGTACACGCTCGTCGGACGACTGACTGGTCGACTGGCAAACCTAAGGTCGACCGGGCAGTCAATTGACTGTCATACTCAAATCATGTTTTGAGATCAGCTAACCAGGCGATCGACCGATGCCTATCGGCTAGTTCAATATTTTGAATTACTGGTAGACTGGCCGATCGAACGTTCTTCTGATCTGCTTGACACTTTTTTAATATTTTGACTATAACTTTTTATTTGATATTCAATCAATGTGATTCAATTTGCATTACAAAGATATCTTTTAGAGATACATTTTTTATTTTATAATCATTTTCTGATTCAGTCGTTTAAGTAAAATAGTGGTTTAAACTCAGTTCATGTTCTGAAAATAGTTTACAGTTTTTTGATTTGATATATTTTAGTATTTTAATCATAACTTTCTATTCTGATGTTATATCGATTTTATGTAAGTTGTCTTAGAAAGATAACTTAATTATTTACAATTTCTTCCTATATATCTATTTCTAAATTCAAACGTTTTAGGCCTCAAAACTGTGTTCAAATTTGACCTATTGCACAGACTGGTCTCAGATCGGTCGACTGCCAGCCTCCAACTCTTAGAAATTTGACCATTGGACAGTCGAACGACCAGTGGACCGACAGGCCATTTCTGGCACTTTTTTGGCCCTAAGGCTAGTTTTTCTTAAGGCTATATATGTGGGATTTTTGGGTGAGTTTTAAAAGAAGTGTTTTAGAGCAATATTTTATACATTCTACAGAGTTTTTAAGAAAAGTTTTTAAATAGTTTTTTAACTCAAACTCTATATCTCTATTTGGTTTAAAGTTTTGAAAAAATCAAAGAAAATAAGTTTTGAAAATTTCTAGTTTCAAGTTTAAAATTTCTATATGATTCAAGAAGTTTTCCCAAGTATTTTCTTTTGTGCTTCATTTTCAAATATTTTTTTCTCACAAGCTTAAGCTATTCATTACAAAATATATCCTTTAGAATCTTGTATTGTGAGAGGTGTTGTTTATGATCTTTGTGGTCACTAAGTGTTGTACCATTATTTTCTTTGGCTTTGTGCATTAGTTTTGTGCTTTCCTCTTATGTAAAGGAGTTGGCTTTGTGCCCATCTCTTGTATAGAGATTGTTGGCTTTGTGCCTCCTTTTATGTAGAGGATTGGGTTTGTATCCTTTATGGAGTTTCTTAGTGGTATAATAGAAATCCTTCACACGGTGAAGGCAGGGACGTAGAGCTTGGTGCTTGAACCTCGAAACTTATTATTGTGTTTGCGTTTGGCTATCTGGCTAAATTCTACAATCGTTATATCTCATATTGCTTTTATTATTCATCTATACATGTTTTATATTGTTCTTACACTTGTATCATTCTAAGAGAGTTATTGAAGCACCTCAACTCTTAATCTAGAGGAATCTTGAGGAGAAGTTTTAAAGCCATTCACTGGGAATTTGGCTTCACTCTTTGGATATCTATTGTGATAGTGTAAAAATTTAATTTCGCATTATTTGTCATTAGATTAGCATTACACCTATTCACCGTCCCTCTAGGTGTACTTTCCACCTTTCAGTTGCGGTCTAAATGGCTATTTATAGGGATTTTGTATAAGGGTTTTTCCTTTGGCTAAGTTTTCACAACTGTCTTTCCCCTGACGGGTAGAAATCTTGGGCAACAAGATTATCGAGCAGCTTCTTTTGGAGTAGGACTACTGAGGGTGGACCGAGCTTCAGAGGAGATTGATTTGGTTTGGGCCTGATAAGGTTGGGCCTGGGTATTTTGGCTTGATATATTGGGCTCAACTTAGTTGGGCTCGAGGTGGGCTTTAATGTTCATCATTTTCTCGAAATCTAGTGCAACTCTTCTGGGTCAGGGCCCACTTTGTTCACCTTATGTGTCTCATATGTTAGACACGGCCTATACATTTCCAACTTACCCTTGGAGACATTCAGTTGTGTCGGGAAGGCTAAAAGTAGTATTCTTACTTTATACTCATTTTAATATCAAAATTGCCACCACCTTTTTATTTCACGTCGGTTGATGCAATAACCGACGTGGAATGGGCGACGTGAAAGCCCATTTCTGCACTAGTATTAGTACTTTCTCTATAGCAATGATTGGTTAAGCTGGATGGAAAGTGATTAGAAAAGCAACTATTTTTATCTGGAAAGACATTAATGCAAAGGAAAGATCATTAACACATCTTCTAGTAGAATATCTATATTCAGAACTTCGATTTAGATGTAGCATGGACCTTACCAGCCTCCTTTATAGAAGGATTATGAGTATTCAATTTAAAGATGTGAAATAACTAGATTTGGGATAACTCAAGATAATGACTAGTATTTCTTAAAAGGTCAGGAACCATAATACTCGCTCCGGCATGGGAGTTTGTACAAGGTAGCTCGCTGTTTGGAGGAGACCTGGTGTCGGCCACTGGATTGCACCCAATGGATGAGATGAAAGATGAGATGTCATGTTCATATTAGAACTTTAAGGATGTGAAACCCTCCTATCTCAAGACACAGACACTTACATTCCTCGTACAATCTCTAAACTTCAAGCTCTCTTGGCATTCGATGGAGGAAACTATTCGGCGGTGAATAGAAGCAATTCCTTACTCTCTTGGTGATTTTGGGATCATTTTCGCGTTTGGGAGTCCCTTCAGATCTAAGATACACTCTGCTCATTGGATCTATTGTACATACATGCATGAGATTTATCAAGAAAGTCTAGTCTGTTAGACTTATTATATTTTAAAGTCTAATTTAATTTGGGCCTAATCAAGTCAATTGGATATTTGCACCCACCCACTTTAACCTATATTGTTTGACCCAAAAAGGAATTGATCAAGCTTAAATGGTTTGAGTCTAAACACGTTTTCAATTATACTTAGCTATGAGTTTGTTTAAATTGAAATGTGAGACTCATCTACACGTGTGAAACTCGTGTTATCAATCAAGGGCCTAGTTTTATGATGAGTTGAACTAGGATTCCATGATGCTATATATATATATATATATATATATATATATATATATATATATATATATATATATATATATATATATATATATATATATATCAATCATGGGTAGGGTTCCCTCTCCACTACGATGACCTATTCTCTTTCTTAGAGACCTCTTATCTTCTCTAAGAATCAAAAGAGAACTTGGTAACTGGAAAGAAGAATCCTCTCCCTCGAATCCGCGTCCTCGAGATCGTGTAACCTTCGGCATCACTTTCGTGATGGAATCAAATATGTCTAAAATGTTGGCCCAAAGGCCCATCACTTAAGTTTTGATGATGATTAACTCATGTAATTATAGTACTAATGATCTTGTATTTATTAAGTTTCAGATATAGGTTAAGATCCTTATTGGTGTTTTACAATGGACACGAAGTCAAGATTTGAAGCTATCACATGTTGATTTAAGAGCTCAAACCTTAAAGATCACATCTAGTACTCGAGATGGAGTCGAACTCTTTGTATCGTCCTTGAATCGAGTCGTCTTGGAGAAGAAAATAGATAAGAAGACTTGAGTCTAGGTTTATTTGTTTATATGTTTGTTTAGATTTTATGTAAAAATAAAATAGTTTTAAATTGCTCAAGTATAGACACACACAAGTTTATTTATCTCTTTGATGATAAATAGTTTTTGGTTTTGGTTTAACTAGTTTTAGTTTCAAAAGTTTACGTTAACAAGGTTATATCTCAATAGAATAAGTTTCATGGTTTATATATGTGTTGTATTCTATCTACACATATTAGAGCTTTATTGTTTATACAAACTTATCTCTATATGTTTTGGATTATCATGTATACGGTTTTTGGGTTTCAGATTATCAAGTATTCATCCTTTGTTTTCATGAATAGATATCATCAAAAGAAATTTACATAGTTTATATGTACATTAGTTTTCATTCATATACATTGATGGTTCATATATGTTTAGAAAAAACTTATTTTGATATATTTAATTCATGTGCTTGAGTTTTGTTTTTATCAAAACTTATTTTAGTATGCATTGTCAAAAAAAAGTCTATATTCATTTACTATGTGTATGGATTCTATCCATGCACATCATATTTTAAATGTATTTCAATATCTTATTTTTTATTTATACAAGTTTGAAGAAAAATCAGATTTCTGTTTAGAAGTTTGGTTTTTGAAAAGTACAGTTTTTGGTTTAAACTTTAATTTCTTTACCTCAAAAATAATTCACATGTTTGTAATATGTGTTGATTTTTTATCATGCATATTGTACTTCAGTGTATTTATATGAACTTATTTTTGTGGATTTTATTGAAATTTATTGGAATTTTTATGAGTTTTGAATTTGGTTTTTAAACCCACAAAATTAGATGTTTGGGTTGCTTACGGCCGACCGACCGGTCGATGAAGCCTGGCTTGGTTAATCGGGCGGTCGACTGACATGCACAGATACGTGCACAAGGCCAGAGTCGACCGACCAGTCGACTATAGTAAGGATCGATCGACCGACCGGTCGACGGCTAGCTCAACCTAACTTTCTGTTGGGGGCCGATCGATCGAGCGATTGACCAACAGAGAGTTAAAACTCTCTGTACCTTGGGGGCGATCGACCACCCGATAACCCTAACAGTCAAAAATCTGACCGTGGCTTGTGATCGTTCACATATATTGCATACATATTGTCACATTACCATACTTGTTATCCAAATAAATCATATTAATAAGTCCAATTTTTCTTATAAAATGCAGGCCCATTGCTAAAGGATAGGCTAGAGAAACAACCCCAAAAGCCCATTTAATTCAGAATAAATTCAAAATCAGGGAATCAGGGCAGATCTTAACAAATCAGAGAGGTTAAAAACCGGTTGAAATGAATCTTCCCAAATCAAGCGGTTGAAGCCAACAAATCAAAGATCGTTTTGTCAAATCTGGGAGCTGCAACAGTGAATCCAGCAAGACAAAAGGGAGCCCAAGTCCACGCCAACCGTCGCTCCACTAGGATGTGGCCACTTGGCCACATCCTGGCCGTGGATCCGCGGCCCAAGCCGCGGATCCGCGGTTTCTTGGTGGAGATAAGGGAACCGCTTGCTCCCCTTATCTCCTCACTCCTTTCCCTCTGGGTTTGCCTATAAAAGGCAGGGATTTGTACTGAAAAAGGAGCAAAGACTAGGATTAGAATTTTTATTTATTCTGTAGGGTTTTAGGAGCAATGTTAGATAGTTCGGAGAAGTTGTATCTCCTATTTATTTTTTTAGTTTAGACCAGCAAAGAGAGAAGAGTGGAATTGAGTGTGTAATTCGTCTTTGAAGTGACAATCAAAGGAGCTTCTACTTGCTTATTCAACTCAACTCGAATTCATTATGTTCATGTTTAATTGTCATTCTCTTGCTTGTTTTCAGTTCATAATGAGTAGCTAAATCATTTTCTGGGCTCACTAATTGATCTCGTTTATCACCTCACTCTTGACTGATTTTCATGAAAGCAACACTTTTTGAATCAGAAAGTACCTTAGTTAAACTTATTCTTGAAAGCACATGAGGATGTCTTTATTTTAATCTTGGACTTTCAAAGCACAAATCTTTTGAACTATTTTTATTCCATACTTTCTTCTTCGCGCTTGATGGTTAACATTCTCTTTTTAATGATTTGTAACGAAAGGGCTTAAGATTTAAATGAAACCATCTTATTTGTTTTACTTGGACATTAAAAGAAACTAAAGGTTTTTGCTTATGATAACAGTGATGCACCCAAATGTTCTTGAGATAAGTACATAGTTGAGTTAAAAATTAGTGAGCCCAGATCTTCTCCTTCTTATATTAAAAACAACAAATCACTTTCAAAGCTTTTTAAATCACCTTTTCCAAAGTCTTCTCCAAGTTTGCAATTTTTCTTTTAATCATTTCCCTTCTTTCCATTATCTTTTCAACTAAAAAACTAGCACCATTCTTAGCTTTCTAAACAAAACACCGAAAAGCTTTCATCTTATTCCTCCTCGTGGACACGACACGTTAGCTCAAAGCTACACGGTAAATCCTTGCTATTTCATTTTACAATCAGCCGGTCGACCGGGCTGTCGACTGGCAGGCCAATCTATCCTGTGTTCAGCCCCTAACAGCTAGTTTATGAAGGGTTCATTTGGCCAATTGTTACAAGAGTTTCAAGAGCTAACTTTCCCCTACTTCAACTAAGTTTTTAACAAGTTTTCAAAACAACTTTTAGAGCTTTAAAATCTATATCTTTATTTGTTTCAAAGTTTTGAAAAATTAAAAGAAAACAAGTTTTGAGAATTCTAGTTTTGTTCTTAAATTTCTTCGTCTATCAAGAAGTTTTTCCCATGAGTTTTCTTTGTATTTTTTTCCAAAAACTTTGTACACTCTCATACTTAAATGATCGGGGTTAAATCGCGCACAAAAAGTGTATGTTTTGAAATTAGAAGTAAAGAGTGCGTATTTTGGCTTCCTCGATACTTCCATTATAACATAGAGGCTAAACGGGTCGAATCCACTGGAATGAAAAGCGATAGAAGCTTTACTGGTATGTTCACGTGTGCATTATCGGTTCTTCTATGTTTTAAAGAATCAAAAGAAAACAAAACAAAAAGTGAAAAGAGAAGAGTACGGTGAAACACGAAGAAGTAGGAACATAGAAGAGAAGATATTTGTGATTTTTGAGATATATCTAAAACAAAGTAAAATAGAAAGAAAACTCATGGCTACTTACAACTAATGGATCCACTGACATGCTAACCTCTTAGTGATAGTTGCCTCAAATATATCCTTGGCTATCACTAGTCCTTGGTTTAAGAGCGTTTCAAAGCATGACCCATAATATAACTCATCAAATTCAAACCCAACAAACAAGTGTATGCTACACTAACCATCAAAACTAAATAAGAGCAAGTATAAAAAAAGTAATGTTAACTTGTTAGAGAGTTAGGATGATAGAGAGTTAGGAATCCATCATCATGAACCATTAATGGCTCTTACAAGAGCAAGGCCAAGTAGAGACTATTAGATTCAAGTTGATTATCAAGTAAGAAGTTAGTAAGTTAGTGGTTAGTAGTTAGTTGCCATGAGAAGAAAATTAGCTAAGCATGTAAAAGAAGTTAAAGAGAAGAAAACAAGGAGAGATAAAGAGAGAACTTTTCATAGATTGTTACCTTCCATTACAAGCGCTCTTGCTTTCTACCCATGTATTACTCTCTCTCCAATTACAAGATCTACAAGAAATAAAAAATATAAAGGAGGAAGAAGAAGAACAACTAACTGTTGACACTCTAAAAAAGACAAGATTTCTAGCTGGTCTGAACGAGGTCTAACTTATTGACATCTACAAAAGACAAGTGACAGACAAGCCGACGGCCAGTTCTTCACCCATCTCAAAGGGGACGAATTAGCAACTTGGACTTTACTGATCCAGTGAAGCTCCTTCACAGCCTCGCTGCGAGCTAACTTACAGCTTTGCCCGGAGATGCTCAGTTAACTCTACAGAAAGTTAACTTCGCTCGAAGCCCCACGCAGCTGCACAAAAGGCTGACTGGTGACTTCGCCACAAGTCTTACCCAGCTCCGCTGAAGAGCTTTCTTTTAATTTCGCCTTCTCCTAGCTCCGCCATGAGCTCAACGCAATGACTCCGCTGCGGGACTCTTATGGTCACCTTTGACCAATCAAATCTCTAGATGAGATCAAATCTAATTGAGATCAAATCTAATCGAGATCAAATTTGGTATTTACTTATCATAATCTTTTGACTCTCCCAATCAGGTGAGAAGATCAGGGGAGATTTTTAGTTATTTGGAAAGAACCAAGGGAGTATCCCTTATTTAGTAGAGCAGATCAAGAGATCAGCACTACTTGCTATTCCTAGTTTCGCGAAAGCTGTCTCTAGCCTCGCGACGAGGCAACTTCCTGATGTAAAACAGATTAACTCAATCTGTTTTCAAATTTTTCAGGGCAATTATACCCCTATTCCTCCTTATAAATTGCCTACCAGAGGCATACAGAGAGAAGGCTGGGAAAAAGAGAGGAGAGACGGCTAAGGATAGAGATCTACTCTCTTGCTTCCAAAAATTCAAAAAATTACTTCTTTAATCAGGGTGCTAATACCCTAAAGATCTTCCTCCCTCTCAAGAAATCTCCAGAACCAGGCGAGAAGGAATTCCCAAGTGGAGGCAGCTCGAGAAGTAACAAGAGGGCTCTACTGATCTTCTGTTCTCTGATTCCTCGAACCAGGCGAGAAGGGAATCCCATCATCCGGCAGTCTGATTATCTGATCGATCGCGCTGATCATATTCCTATCGGCACACTTCCCCAGAAATCTCAGAGGAGATCTACCTATAATCTTCTTACTGTAAAGAATTACTTGTAATTTAGCTCCTCGACCCTTTTTTGTATGTTTTCCCTTTGCAAAATCAATGGAAAATAAGATGGCGACTCTGCTGGGGATTGAGTTTTTCACTGTTGAGAATCAAGTGTCGCAATGTGATGAGCAGACCTTTGAATCTATTGCTAAGATGCCGGTCCTTCACTCTGGCCAAGAGAAGTTCAAACAACTTCTTCCTGGGGGTAGCAAAAGTCCCCTACGTACGCGCAAGTACAAGGAAGTCGGCGTAGCCGGAACCCCTGTGGCTAATTCTTTGAAGCAAGTCTCCGTTGAGACAGTTAAGGCTCTCCGCAAGTCTATTACAGTCTTTTGGCGCAACAAGGAGATGGTGTCGCACGGCGAGGGTCAGAATCTTAAGCCTGTTACCTTCGAAAACCTGGACGTTCATTTCGACCAAGGAAAATTCGAAGACTCCTCTCTGAAGGTAGTCCAGTGCTCCAAGCACGGAAGCATAGAAAGGTCTCAATGGCCAAGATTTTGGAGCAGAAACCGGAAGGAGACTCCTCCTAAACTCCTCTCAGCCTCGCGTGTGGCTAGCCAGGTTCCCTGCGAACCTAAATCTTCGCTCCCAAAGCAAATGTGGAGGCCAAAATAGAAAGCTCTATATGAAGCTTCAGGCGAAGCTACGCCACAAGTTCCCCTATCCCGTGAAGATAAAGGCAAGATGCCTACCTGCTTCATTGAGACTATCAGCCGCGAGGCTAGAATGGCGACTATACTTTCGCCTAATCTAGGAGCAGTGACTCCTTGCGCTAATCTCGCTCCCACGAAAGAAGCTACTAATGGTTTAGCAAGCAGAGTGCCAGTACCTCAGGGTACGCGTGGAGTTCCCAGCCACCATGCTGGTGCTAAAGCACCTAGCAGTGCTAACTACCTTCACAGCAAGGTAGCGAATAAATAACCATAGCGTGCTTCGCTCCCCAGTTCCTCAAGCGTTAAGTTCTCCCTTCACGACGGAGCTAAAGGATTATCCCTGGGTACTGATAGTGGTGCTTATGCAGCTTCAGCGCCTAAGGGTGCTCCCAAAATTCTTAGTCGTGAAGCAAGAGCTAAAGAACTATCTAATGCGAATCACCTCTGTGGTGATGAGAGGAACAATGTATTAACCTGTGTTTCGTTTCCAAAGCTTGCAAGTAAGAAGGTGGTGTCGAAATTACCTGAACGCATCAAAGCGCGATCCATCAGAGTCTCTGTGCTGAGTCACTTAAACTCGGTTAGGCCCGACTTGCGAGAGTTCTTAGCAAGCAAACGGAAGTCAGAATCTTTCCAGACTTCTCCCTTCTGTTGTCAACAAGTGGGATGTTAGTTGGTGACAATCCACTCAGTCCATTGCCAGCTAGGACCAATCCCCACCACTCCTCTAGACCGACGGTCAGTTTTTGATCGACTATTGGTATAAGCTCCGGTGAAGCATTACAAAAGGGGTGTATCATGAAATCTACCAGATTTGCCCTCTGCATCCTTCAATATGATCGGAAGGGGGCGGGAGCCGCGTAGGGGCAAACGATCACCGCATGCTGCTAACCCTCCTCCCTCCAGTTCTCCAGATCTGGATTATAGTCTGGGGTTACGTCAAGTCTTGGTGCACGAAGAAGGTGTCTTCCAAAACACCAGATCTAGGGTCACAATACCCTACAATTATGAGCAGCCATCCTTCTCGACTGTAGTAACCTCACAAGAACTAATGAAAGGATTATTCCAATTGTCTGATGAGGAGGACGAAGACAGTGGGTATGCCTCTTCGGCAACAGTCAGCTTGGTACGAACAGATAGAGTGTCGGTGAATATGGCTGATAACGGTAATGATGACCTCCGTCGACGGTTGGAAGCTCAAGATCAAACCTCTAAGGCTTAACAGGAAGCCTTAGACAACATTCAACAGATGCTTACCCAACTCCTCATTAACCGGAATAATAATGATACTGGGAGTAATCATAATGAGGAAGAACATCACAGCAATGAACAACCAAAGACTGAGAAGTCAAAGGAAAGTTCTTCTATGGACGCTGAAGTTCTTAAAGGCATCCAAGCTCAGATCGCATCCCTAGCCCAGAGGGATAAACTAAAGAAAGTAAGGGCAGTCCGTCTTTAGCCTTTGGAATGAGATTCAGTACCATACCCACCGAAGTTCAAGCCACCAACATTACATACGTATGATGGTGAGAGCTCACCAAACCAGCACATCTATTACTTTCGGTCTCAGACCGATAATGTTATAGACAATGATGCTATTATGGCCAGACTGTTCATTGGCACCCTGAAGGGGGTAGCATTCGACTGGTTCCGAAGCCTTCCTCCGGGCTCTATCAATTCTTGGATTGACCTAGAAACTCAATTTCTTTCTCGTTTCTACGAGGATGATACTGAGATAACCATGGACAAACTCCTCTCTACGTACAAAGGAAGGGCAAATCTGTTCGAAATTATATTGATCGGTTCAGAAACTTGTCTCTGATGTGCCCTGCAGGGATGCCATTACCCATGCTCTTGCAGACATGCAGGCATAACTTCCTCGATCAAGTGGAGATTCATATGGGGCTGTCAAAGTCCATACCTAGAAGGAACTAGTTAAATAAGCTGAGATAACCAAAAAGTCGACTAAGAAGTTCGAACCATCTACCCCTAAAGGCAAATGGGGTATGAATAATAAGGGACGCAGCGACATGTCGAAGTCTTCCCAAGCCAAAGGGAAAGAGACTATGTCCGTTGAATTGTCAGGAGACGTTCATTCGAAGGTCAAGAAGGGCGCTTTCAATAATAAGGAGTCTAAGTTTCCTCCGAAACTGTACTCCTTCAAAGACGAGCAGGTGGTCGCAATATTCCATTTACTCCACAAAGGGAATAAACTAAAGCTGTCAGATGTTCGACGCCTAATGAAATAGGACGCACGAACGATCCCAACTATTACCTCTTTCATCGGATGGTTCATCATCCTACTGAAGGACAAAATTCAAGCTTTAATCAACGCCGGAGTTCTGACTTTAAAATCAGAATAAAAAAAAGTCACTGCAAACATGGTGACCCTTGAGTTCGGCAAAACCCCAATGGTCACAGTTCCTGATGGGACCTTTCAGACTCCTAAAGCACGGCTAAAAGTAAAGCATCCTTCAGCAAAAACTCAAGAGAGTAAGGGCCTTGTTCCCTTGACATTGGAAACAGGGGAAATCATGTGAATACACCCAGACCTTGTCCAAGACGAACAATGGATTTCGAGGAAATCCAGCTCAAAGGGCAAATCTTGCATTGTTATCTCCATCTTGCCAGATAATGGCAGTCTCACGTCAGCTTCTCTTAGCGATTCTGAAGGGAAAAAGCATGCTTGCACAACGCAGGCTGATGTACCTCAGCCGACAGGTACTCGATCCGAAAAATCATACTTCAAACAGTATGAGAAATCTACTGACGAGACACAACAGCAGACGACGTCAGTACAAATATCCACACCGGCTCCGCTCCCAATGACGGGAAAAGAGAAGCAGAAAGAAGCCTTCAGACCCAGGGATTAACATGCCCTTTCGTTTTGACATATTGGCCCAGCTGGCTAATATCCCAGCTCGTATCACCATATACGAGCTCCTTCGTCTCTCGAAAGAGATGAGAAAAGCACTTAGGGATGCACTGGCTAACTCAGAATCATTCCTGACACTTAGTCTTCTTGCCCTGAATGCCATCAGGTACAATCAAAGGTACCTGCTATTACTTTCACAGCGGAGGATATGCTTCTCAAGGATAACAAGCACGATCGACCTTGTACTACATCGGATACATCGGTTCGACATGCATTGAAAGGGCGCAGGTTGACCGGGGCCTGCATTCAGCATCATCCCCAAAAGGCTCCTCTACTTCCTTGGCATACCACTGTATCGGTTCTCTGCAACCACTATAATAATATACGGTTTTAATGCAGGGAGTAGCCATTCACTTGAAAAGATTTGACTCCGCTGCCGAATAGGGAGCCTGAACTCAGAGGTGACGTGCTATGTCATTGACGCTGACACGTCATACAACTTGTTACTAGTGAGACCCTGGATCCACACTAATTGGATTGTCCCCTCCACTCTGCACCAGTGCTTCAAATATGTTGAAGATGATTCAACAGTATGAGCTATCTTCGCTGAGAAGCAACCATTCAAAGGGGTAGAAAACTACTTTACTGACACTCTCTTATATCAAGAGGTTGGTGAAACGTCAAAAGAATCATTGCCTGACAACGATGATAGTGGCAATGAGGTAGATTCAGAGACTGAAGCAGACATGCCAGCCATTTTGGTCGGTGAACCGTTATAGCATGTTTTAATAAACTCCAATGTTACTCCTTCTGAAGATGAGGGCGAATAGGTAATTACTAACAATATTTCCTTTGATTATCCTGTGAGTGTTGAATTGTTTGAATCCGTTACGGATAGCTCTCTGCACATGCCCTTACATAAACCAAGTGCATTAAGTACATCTGTGGAATCTATAGAACGATCCGTTTTATTGGTTCCTTCATCCAAAAGAGGGTCAATTACCAATAATATTCGGTAAAGCCCAACTGCGAAGGTCTGCAGCCGCGGATTCAAGTTTAGACTCAGACACTCCATAATTTTTTCATTATGCACGATCAGCGCAGCATATGATGAGGAAAACGGGATACAACCTGCAGCATGGGAAGGGCCTGAATTTCGAAAAAGGAAGACATGCTTTTCTGTGGAACTCTGTGCCAAGAGGAAAACTGGAAAATTACTATGATAACACACGCAGGGGGTTGGGATACATGACACCTATGCCACCAACAACGGTTCAACCCAAAGGTAACAAACCAATCCCATCACGTTGTGCCTCTTTCTCCGAATGGGATTCAGATTTCAGTGTGGGAATGTTGTTCAAGAACTCACTGTTAATATGACTTCAAGCAGCCAATTGGAGCCAGCGGAAGCTATTGATGAAGAACAATGGGCACAACAATTGGATCTCCAGTCGGAAAAATGATTCGAACAACGCGAATCACCGACCGAAGACAAGGCGATCCAGGTTAACTTGGGTAGTCCACATCACCCTAAGCTCATCTTTATAAGTGAGATCTTATCACTCACAAAAAAAGAAGAATTGATGGTACTTATAAGGGACTATATAGATGTCTTTGCATGGAACTACGAAGACATGCCCGGACTTGATCCGCAAGTAGCCATGCATTGTCTGAACATCAAGCCTGACGCCAAGCCAGTCAAGCAACAGCAATGCCGATTTCGTCCAAGCATTATGGAAGCTATTGAAGCCGAAGTCTATAAAATCCCATGTGACTTCATACGGGAGGAACAGTATCCAGATTGGGTTGCTAACATCGTCCCCGTTCTCAAAAAGAACGAAAAAATTCGGATCTGTATTGACTACCACGATCTTAATAAAACCTGTCCTAAAGACAAATTCCCACTGCCCATCACCGATGTCATGATTGACAATACCTGCAGATTCGAAAGAATGTCTTTCATGAACGGCTTCTCAGGGTATAATCAAATTAAGATGTATCCAGAGGACGAGAAGCATACTTCATTCCGGATACCGTTGGGGGTATACTATTATACCGTGATGCCCTTCAGGTTAAAGAACGCGGGAGTGACTTATCAGTGGGCAATGAGTATGATTCTCCATGATCATCTCTGAAAAATAGTAGAATGTTATGTTGACGACATTGCTGTCAAAAGCCGCAGTAAAAATGACCATCTTCGTGACTTGAGAACGATGTTCGACATAATGCGGGCTCATAAACTGAAGATGAATCCGATAAAATCCTTCTTGGGGGTTTCGAGTGGCAAGTTTCTTGGATTTATTGTTACATCAAAAGGAATTCATCTCGACCCGGACAAAGTCAAAGCCATTCGAGCATACATCCACCTAAGAATCTCAAAGAACTTAGAGGCCTGCAAGGTAGACTGGCTTATATCAGAAGATTCATTGTAAATCTCTCAGGCCGCTGTCAACCATTCACCCGACTCATGAAAAAGGGTGTTTCTTTTGTATGGGATCAAGCTTGTCAAAAAGCTTACGAAGATATCAAAAGATATCTCACAAAACCTCTAGTCTTAGTAGCTCTCACATCAGGAAAAACATTCCTACTTTATGTGAAAGCTATGGACCATTCTCTTGGTACTCTACTTGCTTAAAAAGATGATAATGATCGCAAACAAGCTATTTATTATCTGAGCAGGACTCTGACAGGGGCGAAATCTCACTCTAATCCTATTGAGAAGGAATGCTTAGCTCTTGTCTTTACTATTCAAAAGACACGACATTATTTGGTCGGCCAAACCATACATGTCATTTCCAAAGTGAATCCTTTGCGTCTTCTCATGACAAAACCAGGATCATTGAATTTTAGGTTAGCTAAGTGGGCCCTCCTTCTGTCTCAGTACGACGTGCTCTTTGTCCCTCAGAAGGCGGTTAAAGGCAAAGCACTTGCAGAGTTCTTGGCTGCTCATCCGGTTCCAGAAAGCTCAAAACTTTATGAAGACATTCCAGATAAAGTCTTCGAATCTAATATAACTTCAGAGGATGAAGTTTGGCAGATGTTCTTCGATGGAGCATCACGAATAGGCCCTAAAGGCAAAATCATTGCCGGTGTGGGGGTTGTGTTTATCTCACCACAAAGCCATGTCCTTCCTAGGGCATTTTCTCTGACGGAATCATGCTCCAACAATGTGTCAGAATATAATGCTCTACTCATTGGTTTTCAGCTCGCTCACGAAATGGGGGTACGCTACCTTGAAGCTATGGCTATTCAAGACTGATTGTCAATCAGGTCAAAGGCAAATATGAGATTCACGAAGATTTGGTACCTTATTATCATGCAGTCATCGAAGTGGCTAATTATTTGATGGCTTTTACATCGGTCACGTGTCTCAATCCCATAATACTAGGGCCGATGCTCTGGCTGCATTAGTAACAACACTAGCCTTACCAGACGACACCAAATATCACCTTACAGTGGCAACTCGACACCTTGTTTGCTCTAAACATATGTTGAGAACCAAAGAGGCCTATAACACCTCGACGGATCTTGAACCAAAAGATTGGTGATTTTCCCTCATTGACTATGCTTTGCATGGTTTGCTACCAGACGACCTTAAAGAAGCAACATCTATTAGACGGAGGTCTCTCCGTTTTTACTATGATCCAACACTGAAGACACTGTACTGTCGTTCATACGATGGTATCCTCCTCCGTTGTCTTTCTAATTTAGAGGCACAGGAAATGCTCAAAGAAGCCCACGACGGCATATGCGGAGCTCACCAGCCAGGTCCAAAACTCAAGGACCGATTGCACAGGCTTGGGTATTATTGGCCAACGATGATAGCCGATGCCATCCAATATGCACGAAGGTGTAAGGCCTGCCAAATCCATGCGGACTTCATACATCAGCCTCCAGAGTTGCTCCATCCAACTATTGCCTCGTGGCCATTTGAAGCATGGGGAATCGATATTGTAGGGCCAATCAGCCCCTATTCGACAAAAGCTCACCAGTTTATCTTAGCAATAATTGATTACTTTTCAAAGTGGGCAGAAGCTATACCACTGCTGGAAGTTAAAACTTCTAACGTGATTAATTCATCAAACACCATGTCATCCATTGATTTCGTGTCCCTAGGCGGATCATCCATGATAACGGTCCCCAATTTGCAAGCCAGCTATTATATCGATTCTGTGATAAGTACCAGATTCAGAATATGGCATTAACTGCTTATAACCCAACCGCTAATGGCTTGGCAGAAGCATTCAACAAGATAATCATTAAGCTACTCAAAAAATTTGTTTCATCAAATAAGCGAGACTGGAATGAGAAGCTTAGTGAATATTTTTGGGCCTACCGAACCACGGTTCGGACCCCGACAGGTAATACACCTTTTCCCTGGTATACGGGTGTGAAGCAGTCATACCGTTAGAAATCCAGATGCTGTCATTACGATTTGCTTTGATGACTAAGATGACAACAGAGGACAACGATCGGTTGCGACTCCAAGAGCTCGAAGCCCTAGATGAGAAGCGGTTACAAGCTCAGCAATACATTGAGTTTTATCAAGCCCGGATTTTAAAAGCCTTCAATAAGAAGGTTAAGTAAAGAGTCTTCTAGAAAGGAGATTTGGTTTTAGCAGTCAGACGATCGATGATCATGACGCGCAAAACTAAGGGCAAATTCCAACCCAAATGGGAAGGACCGTTTGTGATAGAAACAGTCTATTCAAATGGAGCATATCGCCTTATGACTTTAGACGGAGCAGTAAGTTTCTAAAGAAGTATTATCCTTGATAAGGGTCCTTCTCACGATCAAGTTAACATTAAACCTCTGGTCAAGACCTTCAGACCAAGATCTCGCAGAAGACGTGTCTACTCCTTTAATCCCCAACTCACCTACAGAGTGAGAACTCAGGGAAAGAATCGTGTTACTCAAAGTAACAAAATAATCCAACGCCGCAAGCGGCTAAGGATAGAGAAAAATGTTGGCCTTTAAGCCCAACATAAGTCCTTGACAACTCATCATGCTGAGGAGAATAGCATGGCTAGCCCGACTCAAACAGTAGTTGGTAAAGGCATATCAAATTCGTTGATAGCTGAGGATTTGCTAAAAATCCTAAAGGACCTGTTCCCATTTGATTTCCTCTCCAAAATCACTTACCAATTCCCATTCATGAAATGGTAAGACCACATATAAAGGTATTCATATCACTTGCGAAATGACGAGTCTAACCTATCATGTTAACATTAAACCTCTGATAACAAGACTCTAATCTACTCCTCAACGGATAAAACTAACATTCCCAGTGAATAAACCCCGCTTGTCATTCTCTTCAACAGAACGACAGGTCCACTAAAGTTACTGTTGTGTTCAAGCACCTCCAATAGTAAATGAATCCTTGTCAAGTTAACATCACACCTCTCGCAAGTTTCTTTAAAAATCCCCACGAAGTTCTCTGACATATGATCTTCTATGGGACTCATTTCCTAACTCCCCAGCGAGTTTCTGATAGACTCCCCTCGAAGTCTATCAGTCCTCAGTAAACTTTTTTGGTTGTCACGTTAACAATATACCTCTGACAATTTCTTCCAAATAACATCCGAAGGAGATATCAAAATCCCCATGGAGTTAATAATCAAGTCTTATTTCCCCCAGTGGAATAATCTCCTTGTCATCATGTCCAGTTCGTCACTTCTGAATGACAAAATTTTGAGCTTGGTGGCTTCTCAATCGTTATGTCCTGTTACCTCTGAACCGACAGATAGCCAAGTCTCATCTTTTAGTCCAGTAGGGCTATTTCTTTGTCATCATGTCCAGTTCGTCACCTCTGAATGACAAAATTTCGAGCTTGGTGGCTTCCCAATCAGTTATGTCCTTGTTACCTCTGAACCGACAGATAGCCAAATCTCATCTTTTAGTCTAGTAGGGACTACTTCTTTGTCATCATGTCCAGTTTGTCACTTCTGAATGACAAAATTTTGAGCTTGGTGGCTTCTCAATCGGTTATGTCCATGTTACCTGATTGAAGCTTTACCTGCACACAAAATACAGAATTTCAGAACTTAAGAATAAACATGTGCAAGTGCTCAATTCTTACCGCTATAGCAAGTGGCTATGCGGGTCGTGATCCACAAGGAGGGTTTGCGATAGAAGCGTTCAAAGTTTTTTATTGAAATCTTTGTGAAGAAAAAAAAACTAAAGTTCTTCCTTGTTTTAAAGAAATGAAAATGAAAACGAGTTATGTTAAGGTTAGAGAGAAAATGGTAGAATGAGAAAGTGAAAAAGAATGGAGAATGACTATTTACGAAGAAATGGGAAAGAAAGCGACTATGTACAAATGAGTTGGGGAAGAAATGATTTGGAAGATATGGTGTTGGTGATTTAATTTACAGAAATAAAAGAAAAGAAAGAAGATGAAAGAAGTACTCACCTAGTTTGGTTGATGACTTACCTGGAACCCTTGCATGTTCTACCTTGCTTTGGAGGTGTTCAACGCATAGGTCATAAGATCGAGCTCAGTCCTTATTCGCATTATATCATCAAGCCTTGCAAGAATGAAGTGATACAGATCTTGAGGAGGAGAACGTCTTCATGAAGTATCGTTGGCACTCACAAAGGCTTTTGTATACTTATACTTCTGGATTCACTTGCAAGCTCATCAAAAACGAAAGAGGTAAAGTAGAAAGAGGAAGAAGAAAACAAAAGAAAATACGAACATAAACAAATGTTTACCTTTATTGCTTGCGGAAACAATGGAAGAAAGGAGGAGGGTACATCAGTGTCACTCTCAACATAAGCCTCTCTCTCTTACTTACATGAATCTTCATCTAACCTAAGCTTACATACAAATTACATAAAAAGAAAAAAAAAACCTAAACTACAAAGAATGAAAACCAGGCTAAATCATATCTCTGCATGGTCGTCCCATTTTCAGTGAAAATACTGGTTTTTTATAGGCAAAAACCCAACCTACAGGATCCCGGGAGATCGGGAGAGGAAACGCTCCCCCTAACTCCACAACCAAGCCGCGAAAACGTGGCTTTGGCCGCGTTTCTGCGGCCAGGGTGTGGCCAGGTGGCCACACCCTGTTGGTGGGTCTCGCTGGATTTCCCTTCTGCTTTTATCTTCAATTGGTTTCTTCGTTTGAGTTGGGATTTTGACGAAATGGCCTTTGATTTTTTGCTTCAACCGATCGATTCTGAGAGGATTCTTCTCAATCGGTTTTTAACCTCTTGATTTTTTCCTGATTTACTGAGCTCGAATTAATTCTGATTTAATTCAGAATTCTGGTGGGTTTTTGGGCTCATTTCTCTTCATCTCCTTAAGGAATGGGCCTGCAAATAAATTAAACATTTAATTAGGACAATGCAGATTTTATTCTATAATAAGTATGAAAATATGATACTAAATATGCAACATTAGCGACCAATCACACCCCCATACCTATCTTTTGCTCGTCCTCGAGCAAAACAATTAGACTATAACAAGGTTTATTAGACCACTTTCGCAGGTCACGCGATTGCACTGAGCATGTGCAACAAGCCGTTAAACCTCTAGGTTTCCCCTAGAGGACGAGTTTTGTCTCGTGAGGGTTTTCAGCGGATTACACCCACAAAATCCATAAAGAAAGAGAAACAAAGAGTTAGTATTTTCGAAATGCATTTTGAAAGAGAAAAATAATTGAAATATAATTGTAAGATTTAAGCAATCTATAATTTATAGGAAAACTGAATTTTTCATTCCTAAACTTAGTCTCTATTCAAAAATTTGTTATCAATCAAAGTAAGGAGTCAAATTGTACTTCTCATCTAGTCTATTACTTTACCCTAAGTCATATGCACCTTGTGATCGTGAAAATTTTTGACGAAGGGTTCATTAACTCTAACTCTTATGCCTTATTTATTTTTATAGATATATTTTGTGATATTATTCCTTAGTTCTATTAGGCTTTCTTATCTGACCATGTAACAAGCTTTTAATCGATGACTCACAAACCAAACGGTCTTAGGGCACCGGGTGAGAAAACACCCCAAGGACTTAAGACTCGAGCAAACAAGGCCACAAAACTAAGGATTTTATTATATGAACCCCTTTTAGGCGTGAATTCTTATGCTTTATTAGGCACAAATGCCCAGCTTAATCAGAGGATTTTTATATATATATTTTTCTCAAACTTATCTAATCATCTTTCGCATAAATACTAAGGCTTTCTTAGGCGAAAGCACCTAGCTAATCAATAATTAGATTTGTTTATCTTTTTTTTTTTTTATAAGGCATAAGAATCTTTGTTTTTGAACCCTAAGTGTGTAAGTGTATGAAGTGTGCATATTTCATCTAGGTAAAGATCAAGACTAAATTACTTTGACAAATTATCTTCCTAACCCTAAAAATCAAACAAATAATTTTATTTTGACCAAGTATAAGAAATCCTAATTTAGATTTTCCTATTCTTTAAAATTAACTTAATTTCTTACAAAACATATGTCAAAATATTGTTTCTATTTTCAAAAAGTTTTTAAAAGTAAAGAAAATGTTAAATATTTTTTTGTTTTAAAAAGAAAAAAAACTAAGTTATGCTAGACCCTCCCCCACACCTATCTCATGCATTGTCCTCAATGTATGAATTAATGCATGATGCATGAAAAAGAAGAAAGGGAAGGAAAATGTTACCTTAAGGTGGTGGTTCCGGTGGTGGTCTGATTGGTCCACGAAATGCGGCCCAATCGACTTTTCGTTGGGTTCGGAGGAACCCACCAGAAATTTCTTTAATATAACCCATTAGAATGATGTATCCATGAAGGATTTTTATTAAATATTTGACCCCATATAATTTCCAAATTCCATAATTAATTTCGGAGTCAAATTTGTCAACCACCTTGTCCCAAAATGGAGTATGAAATGATAGAATAATTGACTTGGACTCAGGAAGTATAGGAACTAATACCGACTCAGGAAGATGACTTAAGTCAAGTAAAGGCTCAGGAGTCGAGATTGGTTCAGGAAGTGGGTCCAAGTCAAGAAAGTGAAACTCAAGTCCACATTTATTTTCCAACAATGGAATGTGACTTAATATTGGTGATTCAAGTTCAGGAATGATAGGTGGGGGAATCAAAACTGACTCTAAAATATTACTCAAGTTTGGTAACAAAACAGGAGTCAATATTGATTCAGAAAGTTGAACTGAATCACAGATTTGAGAATCTAGGTCACATATCTCATTGAGTTCAATATCAAAAAAATGAGAACTTGCCAATTTGTCAATAGGATTTTCAAAAGTGTAAAATTGGTCAAGTTCAATATGATCATCAAAAATAGGTGATCAATTTCATGATGAATTGGCACAGGATCCAATGTTGACTCGGGGAAAAGATTAAAATTAGGTAAAGATACCAGAGTCATTATTGAATCAGGAAGTAAAATTGAATCACTAAGTTGAAGTTCATGATCATATTCATTTTCAAGTTCGATTTCAGGCAAGGGATAACTTGCCAAACTATCAATATTATTTTGAGTTTGGGCAAGTTCAAATGACTGTTCTGAAATGGAACCTTAATTTTCAAAACTACATGACTCTTTGGCTCTAACAGAATGGTTAGTGACATCAGAACTGGTCAAACGGTGAGAACGTAGAGATTGGACCATCATATCTATGTCACGATTACGAGCGTTTGAGCATGAGCCATGGCTTCAAGCATCTTTTCATAGTTGATAGGTTCATTGTTTTGATGAAAAGATGAAGTATTGTCTTGAAATTGGTGGTGAAATTGTGAGTCCATCAGATTTTGGGATTTGTGTTTGGACTCACGCATACTCATTTCCAAAATTGATAGTTTTCTATTTTGGACTGGTGGAACTGAGTATGAATCTTTGAAATATTGTGGACAAGGTGGAGAAGGAGGACAAGTTGGTTGAAAATTAGATTCGGGGGAGGTGAAGCCCCACTGACTCTATGAAGAGTTGAAATCATTCTGAAAATTATAGTTATTAGATTGGGGGGCATGGGTTATATTGATTCGGATAAGACCAATCCGGCACACTAGGTTGGTTAAAGTTATGATATGCCGGGTTGGTAATATCCGAAAATGAAGTCATTGTGTAATATGAATTATTATTGAAGTTGGTATGTTATTATAAGCCATATCACACAATATAATACAAACAAAAAGAAAGAAAAAACAAACAAATAAGCAAACAAATAAAAGGAAAAAATTCTAACTAAGTTAAGGTAGACCTATGACCTAGACGACTCCTAACTGATTAGACTGTCCACGGGAGGTTTAATGCAGACTTTGACTACAAGCTAATCAGCCAGGTCAGGGCAAGATTGGTGGGAGGTTTCCATCAAAGACGTTCCTTAATTAAATAACCACCAACCTTCGGGCTTTCGGCCCTTAATCCCTTTCCTAGACACTGATTTGGCAGGAGTCAAATTCCAACACCTTTTCCCCTTAGGATAATCTCCTAATTGAGTCCGAGATGTCCCTAAGGCCAACGTCTACTCATTTTTAGTTAGGCTTGGGTTAGTGAGTGCTTGGAATCTAATTTTTGGGCCAAGGAAGGGTGATTAAATCCCCACCTTATCTTGTTAAAGGGTGGTGCCCTTAAAATCAATTTGTGCAAGTGTACAAGATATGTAAATAAGATTCACTCAAAGCGATATAAATCAACCAAGAGCTGAGTCCTATTCTAGATGCAATGCGAACGTACCTTGCTCCAGCACTCTTCAACAGTAAAAATAAATGAATTGAAGAGACACGTGCCTAAATGCAAACGTCTAATCAATTTTTATCTTTTTCAACAAGTATTTTACTGTTGGTTTATTAGCAGGCTTATGTGATGGCATATAAGAATTAAGATTTGCAGTAGCTATGTTTATGCAAAGAAAGCAACCCTGCACAAAACCTGTTTAGTAGTCAACTCCTTTTTGCCGCGGATCCGCGGCTTTGGCCGCATAAACGCGGCAAATCAGAGGGTACCTGGTCTCTGCTTTCTAGAGCAGAGGCCCAAGATCACTTATATGTTACTGTAATCTTATTTTCCTACTTTGCTTGCCCTATAACCTGCAACAGAGAAGAAAATTTGTTTTAGTTCTAAAAAAATTTCAATAAAAATCAGATTTCAATGAAAACCGTTACCCTTCCCGGCAATGGCGCCAAAAATTTGATTGAAGCTTTACCTGCACACAAAATACAGAATTTCAGAACTTAAGAATAAACATGTGCAAGTGCTCAATTCTTACCGCTATAGCAAGTGGCTATACGGGTCGTGATCCATAATGAGGGTTTGCGATAGAAGCGTTCAAAGTTTTTTATTGAAATCTTTGTGAAGAAAAAAAACTAAAGTTCTTCTTTTTTTTAAAGAAATGAAAATGAAAACGAGTTATGTTAAGGTTAGAGAGAAAATGGTAGAATGAGAAAGTGAAAAAGAATGGAGAATGACTATTTACAAAGAAATGGGAAAGAAAGCGACTATGTACAAATGAGTTGGGAAAGAAGTGATTTGGAAGATATGGTGTTGGTGATTTAATTTACAGAAATAAAAGAAAAGAAAGAAGATGAAAGAAGTACTCACCTAGTTTGGTTGATGACTTACCTGGAACCCTTGCATGTTCTACCTTACTTTAGAGGCGTTCAACGCATAGGTCATAAGATCGAGCTCAGTCCCTGTTCGCATTATATCATCAAGCCTTGCAAGAATGAAGTGATACGGATCTTGAGGAGGAGAACGTCTTCATGAAGTATCGTTGGCACTCACAAAGGCTTTTGTATACTTATACTTCTGGATTCACTTGCAAGCTCATCAAAAACAAAAGAGGTAAAGTAGAAAGAGGAAGAAGAAAACAAAAGAAAATACAAACATAAACAAATGTTTACCTTTATTGCTTGCAGAAACAATGGAAGAAAGGAGGAGGGTACATCAGTGTCACTCTCAACATAAGCCTCTCTCTCTTACTTACATGAATCTTCATCTAACCTAAGCTTACATACAAATTACATAAAAAGAAAAGAAAAACCTAAACTACAAAGAATGAAAACTAGGCTAAATCTTATCTCTGTATGGTCGTCCCATTTTCAGTGAAAATACTGGCTTTTTATAGACAAAAACCCAACCTACAGGATCCCGGGGAGATCGGGGGAGGAAACGCTCCCTCTAACTCCACAACCAAGCCGCGGAAACGTGGCTTTGGCCGCGTTTCCGCGGCCAGGGTGTGGCCAGGTGGCCACACCCTGTTGGTGGGTCTCGCTGGATTTCCCTTCTGCTTTTATCTTCAGTTGTTTTCTTCGTTTGAGTCTGGGATTTTGACGAAATGGCCTTTGATTTTTTGCTTCAACCGATCGATTCTGAGAGGATTCTTCTCAACCGGTTTTCAACCTCTTGATTTTTTCCTGATTTACTGAGCTCGAATTAATTCTGATTTAATTCAGAATTCTGGTGGGCTTTTGGCTCATTTCTCTTCATCTCCTTAAGGAATGGGCCTGCAAAGAAATTAAACATTTAATTAGGACAATGCAGATTTTATTCTATAATAAGTATGGAAATATGATACTAAATATGCAACATTAGCGACCAATCATTACCTCTGAACCGACAGATAGCCAAGTCTCATCTTTCAGTCCAGTAGGGACTATTTCTTTGTTATCATGTCCAGTTCGTCACCTCTGAATGACAAAATTTCGAGTTTGGTGGCTTCTCAATCGGTTATGTCTATGTCACCTCTGAACTGACAGATAGCCAAGTCTCATCTTTTCAGTCTAGTAGGGACTATTTCTTTGTCATCATGTCCAGTTCATCACCTCTGAATGACAAAATTTCGAGCTTTGTGGCTTCTCAATCGATTATGTTCATGTTACCTCTGAACTGACAGATAGCCAAGTCTCATCTTTCAGTCCAGTTCGTCACCTCTGAATGACAAAATTTCGAGTATGATGGCTTCTGAATCGGTTATGTCCATGTTATCTCTGAACTGACAGATAGCCAAGTCTCATCTTTCAGTCCAGTAGGGACTATTTCTTTGTCATCATGTCCAGTTCGTCACCTCTGAATCACAAAATTTCGAGCTTGATGGCTTCTCAATCGGTTATGTCAATGTTACCTCTGAACTGATAGATAGCCAAATCTCATCTTTCAGTTCAGTAGGGACTATTTCTTTGTCATCATGTCCAGTTCGTCACCTCTGAATAATAAAATTTTGAGCTTGGTGGCTCTCAATCGGTTATATCCTTGTTACTTCTGAACCGACATATAGCCAAGTCTTATCTTTTAGTCCAGTAGGGACTATTTCTTTGTCATCATGTCCAGTTCGTGACCTCTGAATGACAAAATTTCGAGCTTGGTGGCTTCTCAATCGGTTATGTCCGTGTCACCTCTGAACCGACAGATAGCCAAGTCTTCCTTTTCGTTTACTGTTATGTTCAGTTCGTCACCTCTGAACAGTAAACACCTCGAGTTTGGTAAACCCTAATCGGTTATGTCCAGTCTACCACCTCTGAACCGATGGATATCCAATCTCATCTTTCAGTCCAGTAGGGACTTTTTTTTCTCAAAATCATTTCTCAAATGTGTAACTAACCCTATCAGTTTATCACTATTAGTTAGATTAGTTGTACTGTTATTCTATTTCCTTTTGAGGATTGTAATACAACTTGAAAATAAGAATTGAAAATTCAGAAGATAAAACAAGTTGGAAATTTAACAGGGGAGTCAAATAAAATTACTTTTTATTGATTTCAAAAGTGGGATACATGGATACACAGATTACAAGCTACGAGGGTGCTTCTAGGACTTGATCCATTCTTCAAGAGTGGCCAGCCTATTCTTCCTCTCCTCAGCAGCTCTGATAAGTGCCTGCGACCTCAATGCAGCCTCATAAAACTCGTTGTCTAGAACAGGCGAGCCTCAATTTCAGCTAAAGTTGTCCTCTGTGCTAGCTCCTGTTGCAGGACTTCGTCATTCTGAGCCTTAAACTGCTCTAACCGAGCAATCTCCTCAAGACGCACCGGTTCGGCCTTGGACAAAAGAAGATTAGCTTTCTTGATCATTTTCTTAGCCTTTTCAATCTTATCCTCAGCGTCGAGAAGAGCACTGTTAGAAACATCTATGGCATCCCCAAGTTCCACTTTTCTTGTCCCCAAGGATTTCAAGTCGGAAGAAATTGCCTTAGCTGCTTTTTGAGCGGCAAGATGAGCTTCATGTATTTGAGCAGCGAGGTGTTCAAGCTGTTCATTAACTGAGGACTCCAAATATGAATAGCTGAGACGGCGTCATTCATCCACATCTCTCTCAAGCCTGTCACCAGAAGCTCTAGTGTGGCGGCTGGTCATCCCCTCCAAAGTCTCGAATACTGTCAATACTTCGAGAGAGGACACCTCCAAAGCAGAAAATGCGGTAGTCGAGCCCTTCAAGGCCAAAGCAATGGATCGCTTCAAGCCCTTATAAAAGCTGTCGACTAGCTCAGCCACAAATTCATTCTCGGCTTCAACTACTCCCAGTGAACGAGTGGCCCTTGAAGGCAAAGCTTCCACCGGTTTCACTGACATAACCGTAGAGGGAATAGCAGGAGCACAGACTGGAGAAATATGAGGGGTCGTCAGTGATCTCGGAGGAGTCCTCATTAAGACCAGTACACTAGCCACAATCGACGTAGGGCTGGTGACTACTTCCAGGAGAGCTGGCTCAACAACCAGTGTTGGAGAAGTAGGACTAGCAATAACCTTCAGCTTCGCAATTGGCAGGATAGGCAGCGCTGGCGAAACTATTGGCAGTTCACTTACCGATGAGTTGGAAGTGAGATTGGTTTCGTAACCACTGTCCCCTTAGTTTTTTTAAGGCCACTTGCCAGTTCAGATTGATAAGAGGGCAAGCCGTGATACAAGGTATCTAACTCAGCAGCATCCGCCGCAGTCGAAGTACTTGCTTCACCCCTGATTCCCTCAGGAAGATTGGTTGGCTCTCTTGAAGTTAATGCACCCAAAAGTGGAACACCTGTGGCAAGACTTTGTTTAAGCAAGGTATAATGAATATCAGGGAAAAATTACTCACGAAAGATCAAAATGTTACCAAGAGGTGGTATCGCCTCAACTGCCTTAGCCGCAATCTCTCTCTAAAATTCCTCGATGGCGGCATCAGTCCCCTCAAACTCCATAGGAAAATCTTGGCAGAGTCAACACGGACGGCCGGCCCACCTTCACTCACCGAACCCTCTGTGGTCTACCCTAAAGAGCTGGAGGCCATGGGACTTCCTTTTGATGTCCCAGCACCCGAAGGACCCACGTCGGCCGCATCACCTCCAGAGTCTTCTGAGACGACAAAGTAGCTAGCCTCGTCACCTTCCTTATAAGTGAACAGGGGATCATAGTAATCTCCCTGTTCTCCTACAGCCTCGCTCTCGGGTCTCTTGCCGTCTCAGTTCCTGAATCATAGAATAAACAATGAGCTGTACGAAATATATAAGTATATGTTGCAAGATCAGAGCTGATCTTATTCAAGTCATGAACAACTTTACCACCAGTCTGCCTCGGAGCCGACAGCTTAATGACTAATGGAGCAGGAGGAGGAGGCGTCGCGGTTGACTCACCCTCTCCAATAATGGTAGGAGTGTAGTGACGAGACTTCTTCACTACCCTCTTCCTGCGAGATCCATCTTGTCACTTTCGCTTGAAGTGGATGTCGGGATCTTCTTCCTCCACTTCTTCTACCTCTACATGTTCCATGGGGGCCGTGCCCACCCCACCAGGAGCATCGGGTGGAACCTTAGCACCTACGTCTCCCTCAAAACGGGGGCTCTCTGTGTTCGAAGCCTCACTATCAGCAGTGGTGATGAATTCCCTGAGACCTAGCACACGAACCTTCCTGCCCTCACCTCTCTCAGTGACCTTCCGCTTTAGCATCTGAGAGATCAATTACACGCCAAATGAGTTAATAGAAAACCCAGTTGGTGTGGAGTTTAAAGTTCTGTACCACTGACAGAACCCCAAAGTTGTCTGAAGATTCGGAGTCCTCAGCGGCATGCACAGCCGCGCCTCAGTACAGCCAGCGATGTAGAACCGCCAGGCACGAGCACCATCAATGAGGCTCCCCATAAAGGCCAGACTAGTGTTTGGGTTACCTATGTACAGTTGGTCATATCAAAACTAACGAGCAAATCGACTCGGGACGTCGGGTTCCAAGTAGCAGGTATCCCCGCTCCTGTACACCAGATGGGATGGCTGGATGTTAACCAGCCATTCAAAGATTCCCCGGCTCAATGACGTCCGCCCATCTCCTAAATCTTTGAATTCTTTGCCGTAGCTCGCATCGCGAATGTAGGGAAAGTAGTGAAAAAGGTTGTAAACATCATACTGGCGCAGCAACTTGCGAACCGTAGCCACATAATTCAATAACCATGAACATCCCTCAAATCGACGGAGAAGCACCATTGGGACACCTTCTGAAGGCTCCTCTCCGGCTTGGATAATGGAAGGGCAGTGAAGAACGAATCATCCCATCAGATAGGTGTATGACAAACCAATCCTAGGGTTTAGTCCGTCGCAGGGCAGGATAGTGCCTTTGCCCCTCTTCGTCATTGGTGGCCTATAGAAAGCCTCCGCCAATGCACGAAGGCCCCACTGAATACAATACACCATTGCCGGGAGAAGTCCAAGGGAACGATCGTGTACTAGATGAATGGCCAGCAACAAGACAGTCAGAAGGATGACGTCACTAGAGGGAGATGGTACCACACATCTCTTCAGCCAAACTGATAAAACCCGGCTAAAAGTGCCTTCCGGGACATCGCTCGACGAGCCAGGGGATGGAAATTCCAGAGAATATCACCTTTCTCATAGGGTCCATCGTCTTCTTTTAGAGTCATATCTCCTCGGGAGTGTTCTTGCATCCTTCGAAAAATGTCCTCATCTGCAACCTCGCAGAGAGCTGCTTTAGGCGCATCTTCCTGGTTGGGGAACAAATAATTCTCCTAGCTCTTTGAACTGCATCAAGCTCCCTTATGGCTCCCATGCATACTCAAGAAAATGTAAAGGTGGCACATCAACTCCCGATAAGTCTCGAACAAGGCAGGCTCCTGCTTCTCCAGAAGTGCCAATTCCGCCTCGCACGGAAAATATTCTTCATATGGGAGAGATCCCATGGGCAGAGCAGAGACTTCCCACATCTCATGCAAAGCTATGCCCAATTCGCCTACAGGGGTGAAGAAAGTCCCTATAGCTTGACAGTATAACTCAAAGATGGCGTAGAAGTTCGCTACGCTCATCTAGATGCCGTAATAGGTTGCCCTGACAGCCTCGTAAAGTCCCAATCTCTCCAGATCCTCCTCAAAATGGGCCAAGATATATAAGGTCAGGTCTCTCCACCAGGCCTTGGGAGGGTGAATCCACCCAGGGATCTTGAAATTAGTAACTGGATAATTACCATGAGCCTTAAGGAACTGATTTCTAAAAGTTTGAGCCACCGCGGGATTTTCTCCTACTGGGATATCCGAAAGTACGTTCCCAGGGTGGAGACCCAATATGTAGCGAGGAGGACCCGCCCTTGTATAATCGGGAAAAGGAGCTATCAATTTTCCCACGTGAATGGAATCAGTAGTCCGAGTCACTTGCCAATTCATCTTCCGAACCCTCGTCACGCATTGGAAGAAAGACAGTGGAAAATGACGCTTGCTAGATGGGAGATAATACTTCTCGCCATCCAGATTGAAAATCCACTGCCCCTCTTCGGCTAGTAGCTGATGATCGGTATCTGGCGCTGCATCCCCAAATATGAAACCAAGCTTCTGATAGATTTTTCGGTCAGAATCTTTAAGGGGAGCAGTAGTTAAGATGCTCCTTATAGTACGCTGATCTCCGACATAGATAAGTGCATCCTACCGGGAGCGCTCCGCTCACTGAATAGTGAAGCCTGCCCTTGGAACTGCAGGCTAACATTACCGTCTAGCCCCCTGGCTATTCCAAGGAGACTGTTCAGAGGATCAGGAGTATAGTGCACTACAAAAACAAGAAGAAACTATATTAGTTCATTTGCTGAAGAAAGCTAAGGCAAGAAAAATAATTTTGCTAAGGCATAGCTTCGCTCCCCGAGCAAAGCGAGCCTAGCATTAGCTTCGCAACTGCAGCTTGGCTCCGCACTCCGCATGAAGGCAGAATGTAGAAAACATCTAAGTGTTAGCTTCGCTCTGGAAGCTTGGCCTCGTATAACAGAACGTGAAGAAGCTCCCAGAGCTTAACTTCGCCAGAAGGGCACTGCTACCTAAAATCATTTTAAGGGCTTTAAAGTCCTTTTCCAGCTGCACTTTTAAGACTAGCTTCACATCCTGTTATTCGATAGGATGTGAACCTCCTGAGGGTTAGCTTCGCATAGAAGCTTGGAGAAGAAACCATTCGGTTCCTACATTTCCAATTCAGAAATTAAGGAGAATTAAATCCCCTAAAAATTCGATAAAGAAAATTAAGGGAGTTGAATTCTTTGAGATCACTGGATCACAATGAATCGTTCTAGATTCATCATGAAATAGCCAAAAAAAATTGGCTTCGATAGGAGATGAAAATCTCTGAGTAAAAGGAAAAAATTCCTACCCGCAATGGAGCGCTCAATGACCGGAGGAGGAGGCCCCTTCGTCGCAGAGGTTGCTGCCTCTTTGCCTGCTTGTCTTTTGGGGGCCATGGAAGAACTGAAAAGTTCTTAAAGTATCCAAGGAAGAAGAAAGAAGAAGAAGAGATTTGTGTTCTCTGAAAATTCAAAGAGAAGTAGTTCTTTCTCTTTCAGCCCAATCAGGCTTTTATGGGCTGATGATTGCCTAAATTTTGCCTCCTCGAGAGGAGGCAGGCGGTCGTTTCAAATTAATTTGAAACGGCGCCTAAGCACTTTCCCAAGAAGCCAGACTGCCAACTCCGCTAAGGGCCAACTTCGCTAGAGTTCAGCGTTAACCTCGTGCGACGTTTGAGTAACTTCGCTGAAAGATGAACCTTAGCTCCACTAAAAACTCGGCTCTAACTTCGCAGAAAATTCATGCTAGCTTCGCTGGAAGCTCGTTCCTGACTTAGCTGGAAATCTGTCTTTAACTTCGCAGGAAGTTTAGCTCCGCTAAGAACTTTTCTTTCCTCCACTGGTCCATTCCAATTGCCTTCAAAATTTAAAAAGAAGAGGAGGGAAGCAAAGTAGATCAGTGAAAATAAAATCTTTATTGATTCAAAAGGAAAGATACATTGATACTACTACATCAAGATTGTCTTTCATACAACCGGATCATTGCTCCAAAGGTGGACAAATTATCCTATCTACTTTTAGGGTAATGAACCATCGCAACTGGACATGGAAGGTCTTCCTCCTGCACAAGGCCGTAATCCTTCGCTTAATGGCAGATTTTGCCATCAAGAAGCTGGATCTTCTGTGATGAAAATTGGTAAGAGAGTGGGAGCGGATCTTCTTTGATCAAAATTGGCAAAGGATTGGTTGCCGCCAGAAAGCTGGATCTTTCTTAAACAAAATTGGTAAAGGGAGGATCCGAGACCTTACTAGTGACGTCCGCCTTCCTGAAGTGGATCATCTCAGATAAGCAACGACCAGCCCCTTCCCGAAGTGGATCATCTCGGATAAGCAACTGCCAACCTCTTCTAGAACACGCATCAGCTGCTCCAGTATGTTCCTAATGCTTATGATCAAAGCTTCAACTTGAAAATCAAGAAGCAGGTTTCTAGTCTCTTTCATCAAGACGAAAGACTGACGGGCACAGTTCGCTGCAATGCAAACTGGAAACAAGTTAGCATTAAAGAAAAAGGAAAATGCAAATATGAAATGCTAAGTCAAATTCTTTGGGCGAAGCAATTCATATCCGATCCAGTTGTGCCTTAAAGATGGATTTCAGTTAAGCAGAGGATAGCCTCGCTTGCACAGTGATGATAGACTGGCTCAGCATGAGCCAAGTCCTAGCCTCGCCTATATGGCTGGGCCAGACTGGCTCAGAGGGACACAGTCTTGACCCTACCTATATGGCAAGACCAGCTTAACCTTGAAGAGGCCAAGTCCTAAGCCTTACTTGCATGGCAAATTTATCAAAGCAAACTTAACAGATCAAGACAGGAACTCTGCATGGAAAGATCTTTCTAAAACCCTATCTCTGAAAGTCAGCCAAATGTAGAAACTAAGAGAATTCAATCCCTGTAATAGCTGGTAAAGCTAGAAAAATTAAGGGAGATAAACTCCCTAAAGCCACTAGTCCATTGGTAAAGTCTCTGGATAACCGAGACTCACCAGCTCTTGGCCAGGTAATGACCAGAGTGCGCGCCCCCACTATTTCAGAGATCTGAGTCGCCTTTCTTAGGCAACGAGGAGAGGTCATGAATAGACTTTTCAGAAAGAGAAAAGTATGTTTCCCTGAAAAGGATTTCAAGTATCCTATTATAGGCCTCATGGCCTGACCACACCGCCGCTACTTCAAGCTTGGAAGCACGGACGAATTTAAGGCATTCAAGTGCTTGGCCTTGAGAAAGGGAATAGTCTCCCTCGGGAATGCGCGCGAAGTTCTTTGAACTTCGAAAAAGGGAATGATCTCCCTCATTAAGTAAGAGAGGTTATTCTAACCTCGAAAAAGTAGCAATCCTTCTTGTAGCTCACCGAAAGTAGTTAGCCTCGGGAAAAGAACGTCGTTCCAGACCGATTTGAAGCGAAGCTACTCCGGGAGGCTCGAACGCAAAGCTACCCAAACGCGAAGGTATCCAAACGTGAAACTACCCAGAATCGCGAATCTACACAATTTCTCGGTGAACTTATTCCAAATCCGAAAGCAGGATTGAAAGCGAAGCTGAACTCAACCACTATGGTGATATTTGTATTTTACATACCATCAATCGAAGTAGTTCAAAGTATTTTGGAGTCTGATCCATTCCATTGCAGACTTACGAAAACTTTGAAGGGGTCTTATTGACACTCTAAAAAAGACAAGATTCCTATCTGGGCTGAACGAGGTCTAACTTGTTGACATTTACAAAAGACAAGTGGTAGACAAACCGACGGCCAGTTCTTCACCCATCTCAAAGGGGACGAATCAGCAACTTGAACTCTACTGATCCAGTGAAGCAGACAGTAAGCCGAGTCATCCTTGAAAGCTCGTGAGAAGGCCCAAGCAGGTCCAAGGACATTAAGTTAGCTCAGCACTTAGTCTCGCACGAGCCTAAGAGATAAGTCTCGCATGAGAAACTAAAGTTACTTAGCATCGCAAGAAGCTCCTTCACAGCCTCGCTGCGAGCTAACTTACAGCTTCGCCCGGAGATGCTCAGTTAACTCTACAGAAAGTTAACTTCGCTCGAAGCCTCACGCAGCTGCGCAAAAGGCTGACTGGTAGCTTCGCCACAAGTCTTACCCAGCTCCGCTGAAGAGCTTTCTTTTAATTTCGCCAGATGCTTCTCCTAGCTCCACCATGAGCTCAACGCAACAACTCCGCTGCGGGTCTCTTATGGTCACCTTTGACCAATCAAATCTCTAAATGAGATAAAATCTAATTGAGTTCAAATCTAATCGAGATCAAATCTGGCAGTTGCTTGCCATAATCTTTTGACTCTCCCAATCAGGTGAGAAGATCAGGGGAGATCTTTCAATTATTTGTAAAGAATCAAGGGAGTATCCCTCATTTAGCAGAGTTGATCAAGAGATCAGCACTACTTTCTATTCCTAGCTTCGCGAAAGCTATCTCTAGCCTCGCGGCGAGGCTACTTTTCAGATGTAAAACAGATTGACTCAATCTTTTTTCCAGATTTTTCAGGGCAATTATATCCCTATTCCTCCTTTTAAATAGCCTACCAGAGGCATACAGAGAGGAGGCTGGAAAAGAGAGGAGAGACGGCTAAGAATAGAGATCTACTCTCTTACTTTCAAGAATTCAGAGAATTACTTCTCTAATCAGGGTGCTAATACCCTAAGATCTTCCTCCCTCTTAAGGAATCTCCGAAACCAGGCGAGAAGGAATTCTCAAGCGGAGGCAGCTCGAGAAGTAACAAGAGGGCTCTATCGACCTTCTGTTCTCCGATTCCCCGATCCAGGTGAGAAGAAAATCCCATCAGGCGGAAGTCCGATTGTCTGATCGATCGCATCGTCAAAGGGATAAAGTGATCGCGCGCTAATCAGATTCCCACCAGCATACTTCCCCAGAAATCTCAGAGGAGATCTACCTGTAATCTTCTTACTGCAAAGAATTACTTATAATTTAGCTCCTCGACCCCTTTTTTGTAAGTTTTCCCCTTTGCAAAATTAATGGAAAGCACTAACTTAAACTACCCTAAAACTACAACATGGAAAAGAAATCCTAAAAACTATCCTAAAAAACTCCTCAAAACTTCTCTTCCTAATGCTCTAGAAATCTCAGGTTATTTATAGGCGAAAGGGGGCACCAGGGTACGTGTACGGAGCCGCGTGTCAAATCACGATGCGTGGCTCCACGTCTTTGCCGCAGTTGCTGCGTTTTCGTGGCAGTCCTGGCGCCGCGCGCGCGACACCGTCTGCTGCACACCCCCGCTTGCCCCCTGTCGGCTGTACTTTCTGGAATCTGAATTTGGGTGCCCAGTTTTGACAAAATCACCCTCCAAGGACAATGGCTATTTTGTAGGCTTTTAATCACAAATTAAATGGGATTTTAGGCTTCTTCTTCATTTTATGCCATGGACCTAGAAATATACAAGACAGGTGTTATTAACACGATTTAATATTAAAAATGTGAATATGTGGAATAAAATATGCAATTTTAGAGACTAACCATTAAACTATTCATTTCAACATCTATCCTCTAGGATCTTGTATTGTGAGAGATTTTGCTTGTAGTCATTGGATCACCAAGTTATTGTTTGTGATCATTAGATCACCAGGTTGTATTTTCTTCTTTGCCTTGTGCTTGGCTTTGTGCCTTTCCTCTTGTGCAGAGGTGTGAGAGTTAGAGTTGTATACTTATTATTTGTAGACGGTATAATTCCTCGGTGGAGGCCCCTTTATGGAAGGTCCTTGGTGGACAAAGTAGAAATCCTTCTGTGTGAAGGCGGGGACATAGAGCAGTGGCTCGAACCTCGAAACATATCTTTGTGTTTGTGTTCGGATCTCTCTATCTCTTAACTCTCTACTCTTTTTATATCTTTCATTGCAATTCTTGCTCATATTTATACATGCTTGATATAGTTTGTATGCTCTCACTTGTATTGAATCAAGAGAGCTATTAAAACACCTCAACTAAAAATTTAGAGAAATCGTGAGGAGATGTTCCAGAGCTATTCACGAAAAATTTGGACTCACTCTTGCTTATACATTGTGTGTTAATGTAAAAGTTTAATTTCGCATTATTTATCATTAGATTAGCACTACACCTATTCACCCCCTTTAGGTGTATTTTCATGAAACTCTCCATTCCTTTGATCATGATAAAGAGGCTATGCATGTTGAGATCTTATTTAGAATAATTATTAGATCTAACAATAAAGTAAAAATTTTTTTGGTTTCAATCTATTAAAATTATCGATCTCTTTATTTAATTCAATTAAAAAATATTTTTGTCCCAAATAATTGAATTAAACTAAGATGATTAAATTGAATTATGTATATATATTTTTGGAAATTTTCTGTGTGTTATTATTTCAGAAACATTTTCTGAAAATTTCAAAAAAAAATCATGTAGCAACACACGCATGCAGTTCACGCATGCACTGCATGGCAGCGCTGCATGCATGATTAGTCTATAGTTCTGCATTATTATATCGCATTTCCTACTGATTTATGAATAAAATGTCGGTCTAAACTGTGTTTTGGTCTCTCTTGCAGAAAATCAAGACAAGGAGGGCAAAAGGGTAATTAGAGCTTAATTAAACCCATTTTCTGGTAGTTAAATCCACATTTTTTGGAGGCCAAGTAAGGGAGTTTCTAGAAGATGTATTGAACCTAGACCCTTGTGGGTGTCTGCCGCAAATCTGGACGGAAATAACCGATTCTGAGTGTATCTAGAAAGTCCCCAAAGCGCCACAAACCCACGTACTAAAACAGGTACCTAGGTCCCTGATATTGTCGCGAAAACGCGGCAATGTTGTAGGCCCACGCATCGATTTTTAACGCGCGGCCTCTTCTCGTCTTCTAGAACCCTCTTTTGCCTATAAATACTGCAGGGTTTGGCCGAAACGCAAGGAGATTTAGAATTAGGTTAGGTTTCTCTCTTCTACTTGTAGATTAGGATTTTCTTCTTCTTTTATTTTGTATTTTCATTTCATTTTTAGATCTTGTAGTAGGGCAGAGAAATTCAGAGAGAGATAGCGAGATATTGATGTAATAGATGGTGACAATCTATATAAAGGTTCCTCCTTTCTTCTCTATTGTAATCTTCTCCATCTTCTACATGATGCTTAGCTAGATTTTCTTCTCATGGTGACTAAGTAGCTAACCACTTACTTGATAATCCACATGAATCTAATAGCCTCTACAAGGCCTTACTCTTGCAAAAGCCATTGATGGCTCATGATGATGGGTTCTAGCATTTAACTTGCTAACTTGCTAACAAAACTAACTCTCTTATTTCTTACTTGCTTCTAATAGTTTTGATGATTTAATGTTTTGTATTAGCTTGCTCTTGATGCAAGTTTGAATGTGAAAAATCATCTTATTTATCATGCTTTGTATCGTTTCTTGAAGCCAAGGACTAGTGATGATCAATGATCTATGTGAGGCAACTATCACTAAGAGGTTAGCATGTTAGTGGAGTAATTAGTAGTTAGAACCATGAGATTTCTTTCATAGTATTCTCCTTTCTTTTACCTTATTTTAAAAATCGATTTCAAAACACCCCTTTATCATTTTCTTCACCATCTTCTTTATTATCCTTTGTTTTTATTTTCTTTACCACAAGCTTCATCTTCTTTTCTATTTTATTTTCCAAACCACTTCTCTTTCGTTTTCACATCACCGTTTTATCGCCTTCTTCATCTATCACTTCCTGATTTCTTTTCTTTATTTTTTACCATTCTTTTAGCAAAGAAGAACTTGTTAATATAACAAGTGAACGGACTGTTAATGCTTCTATTGCCTCCCGTCTCTGTGGATTCGACCCGTTGAGCCAATGCTATAATGGAAGTATCGAGGGAACATTAGCACATATACATTTTCACTGATTTTATAATACCCACGTTTTCAAGTGCTGGTTCCGTCCGATCAAATTTTTGGCGCCATTGCCGGGGATGGGAATGGTTAAAACTTTTTTTTTTAACATTTTCTTCTCTTTTTTGGTGTGCAGAGTGATAATTGCAAAAATTGAACATTGCAGAAAATTAAGCTTGCTTGCATCTCTCTGCTCAAGAAAGCAGGGAGATGTTGCTTAAACATTTGTTGCGGAATCTTGTTAAAAGCCACAGAAATGCGGCACATTTTTGAGATCTTGGACTTATATTTTGCAAGCTGCTTCTATATTGCATATATCTGTGATTTCTACTACCTATTTTCTGCTTTGATTACCTACACACTGTAATAAATTAAAGAACTAAAATACGGTATTTGAATGTTTTATCTAGACATTTGCATTTAGGCACGTGTCAATTCAATTCCAATATACTGCATTTTGTTCTGTTGTTGTGATCTGGACTGAGGTGTACATAGGGCATTGCATATAGTATAGGACACACACGTGGGTGATTTATTGCTTTGTGCTATTCTTGTCATTATTGCACTCTTACGCGAATTGAAATTAAGGGCAAAACCCATACAAGATAAGGTGGAGATTTCATCACCCTTTCTTAGCCCAAAAATCACCTCCCCACTCACACAACTCAAGCCCTAATAAAGATTGATAGACGTTGGTCCCTAGGGACATCTCAGACTCGTTAAGAGATTGACCGAGGGTGAAACTTGTTTTGAATCTTACTCTTGTGAAATCGGTGTCTAAGATTGGGGATTAAGAGGTTACGCCTCAAAGATACTGTAGTTTGACGTAATTAAGGCTCGTTGCTTACGCACGGATACCTCCCACCATATTTTGCCCCTACCTGGCCGATTAGCTTGTGGTCGAATTCATACAACAACCTCCACCGGGTAATCGACCAGTTTGGAGTCGTCTAGGTCTAGGTCAACCTTAGTATAGGCTTGGTTTTGATTTTTTCTTTTCCTTTTGTTTGTTGCTTGCTTTTTCTTTTTTGTTTGTGATTCTTTGTGAAATGAAATTCAACAATAACAATTCTTTTAATCCTAATATGAATCTATATTTCACACCGACCCTATTTGTTTCAGATAATTCCAACCTGGCTTTTTACAATATGAACCAATCAAATACACCGGTTTGGACTTATCCGAATTAATACAGCCTATACCCCAATCTTATGACTGTAATTTCAAAAATAATTTTCACTCTTCACAGAGTCAATGGGGTTTCAACTCCTCTGAGTCAAATTTTCAACCATCCTGTCCACAATTTTCACGGTATTTATTTTCCAATTTTGCTTCTTATACTCCTTTTCTAGAACCACCCATTGAAGAAAAATTCGAGTTAGAAAAGAGTATAGATACGAACCTATAAGAGGCCGAGCGATAATTTCAGAAAATGTTGGCTTCCCTAATTCCACAGTATTTCCAAGAGTCTTACTCAGTCTCACCTCTTCAAAATGATCAAACATCCGTCTTTGGATTGACTGAGGAACTCTTGCATGAGTCCGAGCGACAATCTCACAACTTGTTAGACTCATAATCTTCACAATTTTTCCAAAATCAAGAGTCCTACACTCCCTTTCTAGAACAACCATTTGAAGAAAAATCTGAGCTAGAAAAGAGTATAGAAATCTTGCATAAGACCTCACAACAATTTCAAAAATCTTTTGCCCAATCTATTGATATGTTAGAAACATAACTGAGTCAATTGGTTAACATTCATAGGAATGCGGAAACTCACTCTTTTCAACCTTTGACTAATTCAGATATCTCTAACTCTATCAATCTAGATCAAGACTCATGTTGTTATGGAAACCAAGATTTAATTTCAGCACATCCATTTAAAGTTAACCAATATCAAATTCTTGAGAATCACATTGACATGTTGGCAAGTTATCTTTTTACTGAAATAGAACTTGAGTATAAATATGATCCTGAACCTCGACTTGGTAATTCAATTTCGCTTCCTGATTCAATAATGACTGAGGTGTTTTTACTTGATTTCAGGCCTTTCCCGAGTCAGTATTGGATCTTTTGCTAATCCATCGTGAAATTGAATCACCAATCTTTTACGATCATCATATTGAACTTGACCAATTTCATACTTTTGAAAGTCCCATTGACAAATTGGCAAGTTCTCATTTTTATGAAATTGAACTCAATGAGAAATGTGATTTCGATCCTCAAATTTGTGATCCAGTTCAAATTCCTGAATCAATATTGACTCCTATTTTGTTACCCAACTTGAGCAATATTTTAGAATCAGTTTTGGTTCCCATACCTGTCATTCTTGAACTTGAATCACCAATCTTATAAAGTCACATTCTGTTGTGGGAAAATGAATGTGGACTAGAATTTCAACTTCTTGATTTAGACCTGATTCCTGAACCAATTTGGACTCCTGAGCCTTTGCTTGACTTAAGTCAAATTTCTGAGTCGATATTAGTTCATGTCCTTCCTGATCCCAAATCAATCATTCCATCTTTTCATACTCCATTTTGGGACAAGGGTGTTGATAATAATGACTTTGAAATTATTTGAAAATTTGAAAATTAGATGGGTAAAATTTCTAATAAAAATCATTATATATATATCATTTTAGTGGGTGGTATTATAGAAGACTCTGGTGGGTTCCTCCGGACTCCACGCAAATTGGATTAGGTCGCATTTCGTGGACCAATCAACCACCACCGAAACCACCACCTTGAGGTGATTTTTTCTTCCCTCTCTATTTGTTTCATGCATACATACATTCACGATGCATTGAGGACAATGCATGAGATAAGTGTGGGGGAGGGTTTACTAACGTAGAGTTTTAGATTTTCTTTATTTTACACTTCTTTTAGGATATTCTTAGAATTTTCCTTTGTATAAGATTTTTCCCTTTCTTTTAAAAACTTTTTGAAATAAGAGACAAAGTTTTGATCTATTTTTAAGAAAATTAAGATGATCTTAGAAATTAAGGAAGCCTTAAATTATGACATCTTAAACCTAGTCGAAATAATGGATCTTGTTTAAAATTATAGGTTAAGTAAGATAAATTGGAGAGATAATTTTATCTTAAATTTTTTGCCTTAAATAGTATGCACTTTACGCTTACACATTTTTGGGATGGAAACAAAGACCTAAAATGCCATGAAGTAAAAAAAATTAAAGAAAAATATATGGCATAAATGAATAAAAAAATTACTTATTAAGCTGGATAATTATGCCTTAAAAGCATGATTATTCACGCCTAATGGTGGTCAAAGAAACAAATAATCTCCCTTAGTTTTGTGGCCTTGTTTACTCGAGTCCTTAAACCCGAGAGATGTTTTCTCATATGGTGCCCTAAAACCGTTTGGTCTGGGAGTCATTGGTTAAGGGCTCACTAACTGGGTAAATTAGAAAGCCTAAGAAAACTAAGGGAAGGGGAAAAAAAAAAGAAGAAGAAGAAGAAGAAATATATATAATATATATATATATATATATATATATATATATATATATATATATATATATATATATATATATATAATATATATATATATATAATATATATATATATGAAAATAAATGGCTTGATGGTTAGAGTTGAAATCCCAGAAATCTTCACTATCACAAAGTGCGTATTATCTAGGTTTTATGAAGGATAAAAAATTCAATCCAATATTGAATTCTTACCTTCATTGAAGACAAGATCTTGCATATAGACTAAATTTAAGAGAGAATAATTTTGGTGGACTTATGATCTTAGATCGCTTATATTTTTGCAAAAATATTTAAAAACTTGTCTCTCTTTAAAAATATGTTTTCAAAATACTAAAATTTGTCTTCTTTCTGTATGGATTTTGTAGGTGCAATCTGCTGAAAACCCTCAGGAGATAAAACTCATCCTCTAGGAGAAAACTAGAGGTTTAACGGCTCGTTGCACATGCTCAGTGCAATCGCGTCACCTGCGAAAGTGGTGTAATAACATTTGTAGTATAGTTTTTCTTTCTTGTTTTGCTCGGGACGAGCAAAAGATAAGTGTGGGGGTGTGATTAGTCTATAGTTATGCATTATTATATCGCATTTCTGAAAATCACCTAGAGGGGGGGTGAATAGGTGATTATGCTAATCAATGCACACTTTAAAAAAAATATGATGCAACAAGTGAATATAACTATGAAATGAAGAGCAAGTACAATGTTGCAAAGAAAATGTGAAGCAAGTAGATAAAGCAATGAATATAAAGTTAGCAAGAATTAAGAGCAAGTAAGAACAAGTAAATCAAACGCAAACACGAAGAATTTTTTCGAGGTTCGAGCACCCAGCTCTACATCCCCGCCTTCACCCAGAAGGATTTCTAACAACTATAACTTCACAAACAGGTTACAAATACACCGGAGTACCCAACTCCACAATCTCAAGTACAAATTCTCTCTTAGTGATCAAAAGACCACAACTATCTTTTGCAAACGTCTCTTTCCCTTACAAGAGCCCTGTAGAGTAATGGTTAGAATTGAAGCTTACATAGTGTAAGTGGAAAAAGAAAATGAACTAGAGAGAGTTTAGAAAATGAAACTTTAGCGATGAGAGAATCTTCAGCACAAAAACCAAGGATCAAACTCTCTTGAAAACTTTTGAAGACTTTGAAACTTTTGTATATAGCTTGATTGTTTTTCTTGTTGTTGAAAACATAGCCCTAATCACCACTATTTATAGAATAGGGTTAGGGATCAAAAGGTAAACACATATAATATCAATAAGGAAGATTTTGACTCATAAAATATCCCCTAAATACGTTTAAAACGAAAAACACGAATTTAAAACGTGTTTAAAAAACTAGCTATTAAGGCTGAAACGGCTACCTCGGTCGGCCGGCCGGTCGACCGTGATTCAAATAAAAAGAGCCGTTGCAGGCTATCGGTCGACCGCCCGGTCGGCCGAAACAAACAGAGAGTAGCATCACTTCAGTCGGCCAGCCGCCCGGTCGACCGAAGGGCTCCGGTCGACAGTCCGGTCGACCGGTAAACATTCACACTGATACATCAAAACTGTCAGAATACCAGTTGACTGGGTCGGTCGACCGGTTTGACCTGACATAGTGACGGTCGACCGGTCGGTCGACCGGCTCAGGCCAAAAGCTGAAACTCAAACACAATTTTAAGGAGATTTTGATATGTAATAAAATATTTTTGATATGAAACATGTATAATGCCTAAAATTGAGTTTATAAACAAAAGTTTTTGTATTAAAATATTTTGTATATCTTTATAGGGAATATTTCTAGGAAATGCATGTGCTTAAAAACGTGTGTGTTGGAATATAGAGCTTCAATCCTAATCACTATTCTTTAACAAAACTACAAAAGCTAGAAACAAAGCTAATGATTATCTTGAGCAATCTTAAGTCTTGAGCCATGAAAAAGTCTTGCTAGAGCCTTCTCTTCTATGATCCTTCCTTGATGTGCCATAAGACTTCTTTACTCTATGAATCCTAGAAGATCTTGCAATAGCTAAGCAATGGCTTCCAAACATGGTACAAAACCTGAAACTTATCTTGAACAAACTTATTAGTACCAACTAGCTCTTATTTGTTTTGTTATCATCAAAACTCTAAACAAATGGAGAGTGTAACCTTTTGGGCCAACAATCTCCCCCTTTTTGATGATGACAAAACAAATAGGCTATTTAAAAATAAAGAAGAGATCTAAGCTCCCCCTCAAATTATGCTATATTTAAACAATGCAATATGCAAGCAAAAACCATGAAACTAAAAATCATGAGGTATAAAACAAATGCAAAACACACAAACTTTAAATACAAGAAAATCATAAACCCTTTGTAAAAACAAAAACAATACAAACTCAAACCTTATTCTCCCCCTTTTTGTCATACATTAAAAAGGATAAAAACTTTTATTCAATAACACAAATATTTAGTTCACCACAAATAAAGGAGAATCTAGCTAAATCAAGTGGTTTAGTAAAAATATCGGCAAGTTGCAAATCCGTGAAAACATAATCAATATCTATATCACCTTTCTCAAAATGATCTCTAAGAAAGTGATACCTAATCTCAATGTGCATGGTCTTACTATGTTGATTTGCATTTTTGGTCATATGAATAGTACTATTATTGTCACAAAAATTTTTATATGATCATAATGCAAATCATAATCAAGGAGAGTATGTTTCATCCAAAGGACTTGTGCACAACAAGCCCCCGCTGCAACATACTCTGCCTCGGCGATTGATAGAGCTACGGAATTTTGTTTCTTAGAGGACCATGAAACAAGACAATTACCAAGAAATTGACATGTCCCACTAGTACTCTTTCTATCTACTCTATAACCCGCATAGTCAGATCCGAATAACTTGTCATTGAAAAATCTTCGATTTTCGGATACCATAGACCCATTCCAATTGTGCCCTTAATATAACGAATAATGCGTTTTACCGCAATAAGATGGGACTCTTTAGGACACGATTGGAATCTAGCACAAAGACACACACTAAACATATGTCCGGCCTACTTGCCGTCAAATACAAAAGACTACCTATCATGCTTCTATACAATTTAATATCAACATTTTTACCTTGTTCATCCTTATCAAGCTTGGTTGTAGTTGCCATGGGAGTGTTGCAAACTTTTGAGTTTTCAAGTCCAAACTTCTTTACTAGTTCCTTTGCATACTTGGCTTGATATATGAAATTCCCATCTTGCAATTGCTTGATTTGGAGTCCAAGGAAGAAATTCAATTCACCCATGGAAGACATTTCAAACTCACTTTGCATAACCTTTTCAAACTCCTTGCATAAAAACTCATTAGTAGAACCAAAGATTATATCATCAACATAAATTTGCACAATTAAAATGTCATTATCAACATGTTTAGTAAAAAGAGTTTGTCTACTTTGCCTTTAACAAAATCATTTGAAATGAGAAAACTAGAAAGCCTTTCATACCAAGCTCTTGGAGCTTGTTTCAATCCATACAAAGCTTTATCAAGTTTAAAAACAAAATTTGGATGAACATGATCAACAAAATCGGGATGTTGTTCAACATAAACTTCTTCATTTATAAAACCATTTAAAAATGCACTTTTCACATCCATTTGAAAAAGTTTAAAATTTTTAAAAGATGCAAAAGCTAGTGTTATCCGTATGGCTTCAAGCCGTGCTACGGGTGCAAAGGTCTCTTCAAAGTCAATTCCTTCAACTTGAGTGTAACCTTAGGCCACTAACCTAGCTTTATTCCTAATGACATTTCCGAACTCATCCAACTTATTTCTAAAGATCCACTTAGTACCAATTATTAGTCTATCGTGGGGCCTAGGAACAAGATGCCAAACTTGGTTGCGCTCAAATTGATTGAGTTCCTCTTGCATGGCTAGCAACCAATATGAGTCCGTCTCGGCTTCGAGAATGCTTTTGGGTTCAAAATGAGAAATGAATGCAAAGTTACCACATAAGTCATGGAGCTTGGAGCGAGTTGTTACCCCCTTAGATACATCACCTATGATGAGTTCCTTGGGGTGATTTGTAGCGTATCTCCAATCTTTAGGAAGTGGTTGAGAATCTTTCACTTCATCCTTATAAACATCACCAATGGGTTCTTGCTTTTCTTCTTGAGCGGGTGAATCCTTCAAGGATAGTCTCTCCATGTCTTCACCTAATGGGTCAATTTCTACAACATTCTCAACAACCACATTAGATTCTTCAAATTTAACATGCATGGATTCTTCAATGGTAAAGAAGATCTATTGAATACTCTATAAGCTTTACTAGTAGAAGAATATCCAACAAAAATAGCTTCATAAGCCTTAGCATCAAATTTACCCAAGTTATCTCTAGTATTCAAAAAAAAACACTTGCATCCAAAAACTTTGAAATATGAAACATTAGGTTTTCTAGAATGATACATTTCAAAAGATGTTTTGGAAGAATTTTTACACAAATAAATACGATTTGATATGTAGCATGCGGTGTTTACGGCCTCGGCCCATAGATATTGAGGGAGGTCATATTCACTTATCATTGTCCTAGCCATCTCTTGAAGTGTTCTATTTTTCCTTTCTACAACTCCATTTTGTTGTGGAGTTCTAGGACATGACATTTCATGCTTAATTCCCTTTTCATCACAATAAGTCATGAAGAGTTGGTTAACAAACTCATCACCTCTATCACTCCCTATCTTCAAAATCGAAAAACCTTTTCTTTTTCAACCCTTTTTCAAAAAATCTTAAAATGAGAAAAAGTTTGATCTTTACTTTCCAAAAGAAAACCCAAGTAAATCGGGAAAAATTATCAACTAAAACAAATGCATATCTACTACCATTTAAGCTTTTAGTTTTAGTTGGTCAAAAAGATCCATATGAATTAATTCTAATGGCCTTGTTGACATGATATCCTTGATTGGTTTGAAGGAAGACTTGGTTTGTTTCCCACGTTGGCACGCACCACAAATGCGGTCTTTTTCAAATTTCAAGCAAGGAATACCCTTCACCAATTCCTTAGAATTAATCCTAGAAAGATGTTCAAAAGATGCATGTCCTAATCTTCTATGCCAAAGTCAAGAATTTTCATCAAAAACATTTAAGCATTTAGTAGAACAATCCAAATTAAGCATGTCAATAATATAAACATTATCATCACGAAATCCGGTGAGAATACAATCATTGGTTTTGCAATCAAAAATCTTGCAGGAAGAGTCATCAAAACAACTTTAAGTCCACGATCACAAAGTTGACTTATACTAAGCAAGTTATGTTTTAAACCATCAACAAGACAACATTTTCTATAATAGGAGATGCACCAATTTGAATGTTACCTATACCGATGATAGTACCCTTGGAGTCATCCCCGAAGGTGACGGTGCCACCTTCCATGTACCTTGATAGGGTTGTAAAGTTGTTGATATCCCATGTCATGTGTCTCGAACAACCACTATCAAGGTACCACCGCTCCTTACGTCTTGGAGCCTTGGTGTGTACCTACATCAAATAGCTTAGGACTTGATTTTGGTACCCACATTTTCTTGGGTCCTAAAGGGTTAGTACCATGAACCCAAACAAGATTATTTGATCTATTTACTTGGTCATAACAAAACTTAGCCAAATGTCTATTTTTACCACAATAAGTACATTTATACACTCTACTATATTTAAAAGCATAGTGTGTGTGAAACTTGTGAGCATGTGTGGATTTAACATGAGTGTTGTGTGAAGTGTGAGCATGAGAAATCTTTACATGAGAATCTTTAACATGAGTAGTGTGCTTTTTAGAAAACTTTTCTTCAAGTTTCTTAGTGTTAAAAGCATAATCTTTCAAAACCTTCTCAAAATCAACCATTTTAGTTTTTAAAGAAGAAATTTCTTTTTCATCAATCTTAGGAAATTTTGCTTTGCAAGCAACTTTATAATCACTAAATTCTTTTTGAATAGAAATGAGATTGAAGAAATTTCATCTTTTTCTTTAGAAACCATAGCAAGTTGATTTTCAAGAAAAGCAACTTCCTTTTCCAATTTTGAACACTCAATCTTTTTATTATCATATGTTTCGGAGAGTTCAACAAAAGCATGTACAATAACTTCTTTAGGTAACTCATTATCTTCATCAAGAGGTTGTGGGGTTACCTTTGGTGTGATTGCCATGAAACACATGTTCGCCGTGTCTACCTCGTCTTCGGATTCGCTTTCCGAATCCCATGTGGCTTTGTAGGCTTTCTTTTCGACCGGCTTCTTTGACTTGAGGGAAGAAGTCATCTTCTTCTTGAACTCCGGGCAATCATCCATGATATGCCCGGGCTTTCGGCAATTGTAGCAAATAATTCTTCTCTCCTCTTTACCTTCAAATTTTCTTCGGAAGTTGAGCTTGTTCTTCCGGTACATTCTTTTGACGTTTCGCACAAGAAGGGAGAGCTCCTCATCTTCTTCTTCATCTTCTTCATCGTCCTCAAGAGTGGATGACGATTTGAATGCTATGGACTTCTTCTTTAGCGGAGCGGCCTCTTCTCTTGCCTTCTTTTCCATCTCATGGGTCTTTAAGTTCCCAATGAGACTCATGAGGTCCATTTCATCCTTGTCGTTCAATTCTTTCAAGGTAGTGGCTTTTATCTCCCATGATAAAGGAAGAGCCCGAATCACTTTACGCACCTTTTGATCATTGGAGATATCATCACCTAAAGAGGAAAGAGCATTGGTAATTTTAGTAAACCTTGTAATCATGCAATCAATGATTTCATCATCAATCATTTTAAAAGATTCATATTGGGACCTTAAGAGATCTATCTTAGCTTTCTTAACTTGTGAAGTCCCCTCGTGTGTGACCAATAAATATTGCCAAATCTCATAGGCGGATTTGCAATGTATTACCCGTGTAAGGTCATCCTCATTCAAGGCGGTTAGGAGGGAGTTTTGGGCTTTAGAATTAGCCTCATATTCTCTAAAGGTAAAGTCGGACCATGTGCTTTCATCACTATCGGGTCTAACATAAGGTTTGGTCAAGGCTTTTGCAACTAAGCTAACTAAAGATTGTAAAAAGATAGTCATCCTAACCTTCCAAATAGGGAAATTAAGTCGATCAAATTTAGGAGGGGTTTTGATTTTATCGGCCATGTTTACTAGTGTATGAATGAAAGAATGCAAATGTTGATTAGCAAATTTTAAGGATCTCTTTAAGGATGTTAAGCCAAACCTAGAGTCCAAGCTCTGATACCAATTGAAAATCACCTAGAGGGGGGGTGAATAGGTGATTATGCTAATCAATGCACACTTTAAAAAAAATATGATGTAACAAGTGAATATAACTATGAAAATGAAGAGCAAGTACAATGTTTCAAAGAAAATGTGAAGCAAGTAGATAAAGCAATGAATATAAAGTTAGCAAGAATTAAGAGCAAGTAAGAACAAGTAAACCAAACGCAAACACGAAGAATTTTTCCGAGGTTTGAGCACCCAGCTCTACATCCCCGCCTTCACCCAGAAGGATTTCTAACAACTATAACTTCACAAACAGGTTACAAATACACCGGAGTACCCAACTCCACAATCTCAAGTACAAATTCTCTCTTAGTGATCAAAAGACCACAAACTATCTTTTGCAAATATCTCTTTCCCTTACAAGAGCCCTGTAGAGTAATGGTTAGAATTGAAGCTTAAATGTGTAAGTGGAAAAAGAAAATGAACTAGAGAGAGTTTAGAAAATGAAACTTTAGCGATGAGAGAATCTTCAGCACAAAAACCAAGGATCAAACTCTCTTGAAAACTTTTGAAGACTTTGAAACTTTTGTATATAGCTTGATTGTTTTTCTTGTTGTTAAAAACATAGCCCTAATCACCACTATTTATAGGATAGGGTTAGGGATCAAAAGGTAAACACATATAATATCAATAAGGAAGATTTTGACTCATAAAATATCCCCTAAATACGTTTAAAACGAAAAACACGAATTTAAACGTGTTTAAAAAACTAGCTGTTAGGCTGTAACGGCTACCTCGGTCGGCCGGTCGGTCGACCGTGATTCAAATAAAAAGATTCGTTGCAGGCTATCGGTCGACCGCCCGGTCAGCCGAAACAAACAGAGAGTAGCATCACTTCAGTCGGCCAGCCGCCCGGTCGACCGAAGGGCTCCGGTCGACAGTCCGGTCGGCCGGTAAACATGTACACTGATACATCAAAACAGACAGAATACCAGTCGACTGGGTCGGTCGACCGGTTTGACCTGACATAGTGACGGTCGACCGATCGGTCGATCGGCTCAGGCCAAAAGCTGAAACTCAAACACAATTTTAAGGAGATTTTGATATGTAATAAAATATTTTTATATGAAACATGTATAATGCCTAAAATTGAGTTTATAAACAAAAGTTTTTGTATTAAAATATTTTGTATATCTTTATAGGGAATATTTCTAGGAATGCATGTGCGCAAAACGTGTGTGTTGGAATATAGAGCTTCAATCCTAATCACTATTCTTTAACAAAACTACAAAAGTTAGAAACAAAGCTAATGAATTATCTTGAGCAATCTTGAAGTCTTGAGCCATGAAAAAGTCTTGCTAGAGCCTTCTCTTCTATGATCCTTCCTTGATGTGCCATAAGACTTCTTTACTCCATGAATCCTAGAAGATCTTGCAATAGCTAAGCAATGGCTTCCAAACATGGTACAAAACCTGAAACTTATCTTGAACAAACTTATTAGTACCAACTAGCTCTTATTTGTTCTGTTATCATCAAAACTCTAAACAAATGGAGAGTGTAACCTTTGGGCCAACAATTTCCCTACTGATTTATGAATAAAATGTCGGTCTAAACTGTGTTTTAGTCTCTCTTGCAGATATTCAAGACAAGGAGGGAAAAAGGGAATAAAAGCTTAATTAAATTAATTTTTGGGTAATTAAATCCGCATTTCTTGGAGGCCAAGTAAGGGAGTTTCTAGATGATGCATTGAACCTAGATCCTTGCGGGTGTCTGCCGAAAATTTGGACGGAAATAACTGATTCTGAGTATGCCTAGAAGGTCCCCGAAGCACCACGAACCCACGTACCAAAACCAGGGACCTAGGTCCCTGGTATTGCGGCGAAAAACGAGGCAATAGCCGCATTTTCGTGGCAATATGGTGGGCCCACGCATCAATTTTCGACGTGTGGCCTCGTTTTGTCTTTTGGAACCCTTTTTTGCCTATAAATACTACAGGGTTTAGCCGAAACACAAGCATATTTAGAATTAGGTTAGATTTTATTAGGATTTTTCTTCTTTTATTTTGTATTTTCATTTCATTTTTAGATCTTGTAGTAGGGCAGAGAGATTTAGAGAGAGATAGAGAGATATTGAAGTAATATATGATGACAATCTATGTAAAGGTGCCTCCTTTCTTCTCTATTGTAATCTTTTCCATCTTCTACATGCTGCTTAGCTAGATTTTCTTCTCATGGTGACTAACTATTAACCACTAACTAGCTAACCGCTTACTTGATAATGCACATGAATCTAATAATCTCTATAAGGCCTTGCTCTTGCAAGAGCCATTGATGGCTCATGATGATGGGTTCTAACATCTAACTTGCTAACTTGCTAACCAAGCTAACTCTCTTAATTCATGTTTGCTTCTTGATCAGTCATATATATTGCATATACATTGTCACCTTACCATACTTTTTAGCTAATAAATCCTAATAATAAGTCTTCTTCTTCTTTGTTAAATGTAGGCCCAATTGCTAAAAGAAAGGAAAGAGAAACAAGCCCAAAAGCTCACCAAATTCTGATTTAATTTAGAATAATTTGAAATCAAGGAATCAGGACAAATCTTGGCATATCAGAGAGGTTAAAAATCGATTAAAAAGAATCCTCCCAAATCAAGCGGTTAAAGCCAACAATCAAAGGCTGTTTCATCAAATCTTAGAGCTGAAACGAGAAAACCAGCAGAAGATATGGGCGAATCACCAAAGAGGGGAGTTCCATCACTTGGGTGTGGCCATCTGGCCACACCAGGGCCACGGAAACGCGGCCCTAGCCGCATTTTCGCGGCTTGTTGAAAGTTGTTGGGGAGCGTTTGCTCCCCCAATCTTCTCACAACCTCACCCTTCTGGTTTTTCCCTATAAATACCATGTTCAACAGAGGAAAAAAGAGAGCGAAGACTAGGATTAGAATTTTTGTTTATAGTTTAAGGTTTAGGCTCTTTGTTAGATAATACAAAAGTTGTATTTTTGTTTTGCAATTTGTAGTTCAGTACAAATACTTGTGAGCGAGAGGAATTGAGTGCTTGTATTTGAAGATTGAAGTGACATTAATACAAGATCGAGCTACTTTTTCTTCCACTCATTTACGGTATGTCTTGCGTTATTTACTTGCATTTTTTTGTCTTCTATGAGTAGCTAAATCAGTTTTCTGGGCTCACTATTGTTCCTCTCTCCAGTTCTTCCTCTCTTCTGATTTTAATGAAAAAGACCCAATGAATCATTTGCATGCTAACTTAAAGCATTTCTTCTTGAAAGTGTTCTTGAAGGCACATGAGGATGGGTTTGAATTTTTAAACTCTTACTTCTTTTAAGAACGTCTTTTGAACTTGTTTTTATCTCATACTTGACTTCTTGATGATTTAACATTCGATTCAAAACGGTTTCTTAAAGAAAAGAGTGAACTTTTCCAACCATCTTATATGCTTTACTTCAAACTTTCTAAAGTCAACCTTAAATTTGGCCTATGATCAAGTTGAGGTACTAAGGATTTCAATAGAAGAATAAACGGTTGAGTAGTGAGATAGTGAGCCCAGATTTCTTCTTTATTAAAATCAACCAAACAATTTTTGAGCTTTTTAAATCACCTTCTCCAAAGCCTTCTCTAAAGTTGCAATTTCTCTTTTAATCATCACCTTATTTTCATTCTTTTTTCAATTAAAAAACGAGCACAATTCTTTGTTATTAAACGAAACACCGAAAAGCTTTCATCGTATTCCTCCTCGTGGACACGACCCATTAGCTACAAGCTACACGGTAATTTCTTAACTCTTTGATTGTTCTTTCATTTTAGCAATCAATTTTTGGCACCGTTACTGGGGAGGGAATGGTGTATTTATTTTTTAACAAGTTTGTTATGTTGTTTCAGGGACTTGAAGATTCAGATCTAGCATTCAAGCTTTGCAAGAGAAGATTGCAAATTCTGTGCCCCTACTCTCGAAAGTAGGAAACAGAATTTCAAGAAATTGCATTGCAAAAGTTAAAAATTTCGTTAGACTAGTAAAACTCTTTTTTAGCAGGACATATTGCTCGCAAAAAATAATAAATTTTGTACGTTATATTCTTGCTATATCTGCTATCCACCATCCCTGTTTTAATCCAACAGTAATTTGAGTAATTGTTAGTTGTTAAAAAACGTTTAGACTTGCATTCTAGGCATCTATCTAATTACGTTTATTTTACAATTACTGTGGAAGATAGCTGGAGGCAAGGTATGTATGCATAGCATATAGTTTAGGAAACATTCTTGGGTGATATTTGCTTTTGAATGCTACTTTTCTATATCTTGCACACTTTGCACAAATCAATTCTAAGGGCAAACCCAAGTCAAGATAAGGTGGGGAAGTCATTACCCTTCCTTAGCCCACAAACCATCTCCAAGCACGCACAACCTAAGCCTAAGTAAAATCTGATAGACGTTTGCCTTAGGGACATCTCGAACTCGCTAGGAGATTATCCTAAGGGGGAAGGTGTTGGAATTTGACTCCTATCAAATTAGTGTCTAGGAAGGGGATTAAGGGCCGAAAGCCCGAAAGTTGATGTTTACTTAATTAAGGAACGTCTTTAACGGATAACCTCCCACCAATCTTACCCTGACCTGGCTGATTAGCTTGTGATCAAAGTCTACATTATACCTCCTGTGGATAACCAACTAGTTAGAAGTTGTCTAGGTCAAGGTTACCGTAGACTAGGCTTGGTTGTTTTCTCTTCTTGACTATTGGTGAACTTGTTTGTGATTGTGTTTGTATATACAAGTGTGGTCAAGAGACCCTAATTCATTTAGGTTAACTAGAACATATCACCACCCAAGTTTGAACCAAGACCAGATTCGGTTATGGATCAACCGACATCTTTGTAGATAGGTTCTATCCAATTAGAACATCACTTCCATCCTGCATCAAACTTCCATCAGTTGGTGAACACAACTTTGAGCTTAAGCCACAGTTCATCAATACACTCCCTAAGTTCCATGGCTTAGAGTCCGAAGATCTTATTTCTTCATAAGAGAATTTGAGGAAGTATGCTTAATGATGAAAATCCCACACCTTACAGATGATGCTATTAGGTTAAGATTTGTCCCATTTGCTCTTAAGGACTTAGCCAAGAAATGGCTCTACAGCTTAGCGGCTGGTTCGATCACATCTTGGGATGGTTTCATCAAGGTCTTCTTGAAGAAATTCTATCCAATTCATAAGACCGCTCTCATTAGGAAGACCATCATGCAATTCAAGCAAGAACCGAGTGAACCGTTCTGGAGGTACTTTGAACGCTTTAAAGACCTCCTTGTCCAATGTCCACATCATGGAATAGAGAAATGACGACAATGCTAAATTTTTTATGACGGTTTAGACTATTCTAACAAAACTCTCTTAGAAAGTATGTGCCAACGGGATTCTTGCAGAAGGATGAAAATGAAGGATGGGATTTGTATGAAAACCTAGCTGAAAAGACCATCCAATGGGAACCTACTAGTGAGACCTCTAGGAATCCAAACTCCATCTCTTTAAAAGGATGTCTCCATTCTATCGAATCATCCATAGCTAATGAGGCAAAGTTAGCGAACCTAGCAAGAAGACTAGAAGCTCTAGAAATTAAGGAACCAAGTTCAGTCAATCAAGTCAGGCCGAACCAATTTTCAACTCTGGGTTGTACTTACTGTCAGGCCATGAATCATGTGTTTGAGGAGTGTCCTGTATTTCAAGCTCACCAACACTTTTCTGAACTGATGAATGCGGCCTTTTCAAGGCTGAACAATGATCCTTACGCTCCAACGTACAATCCTAGATGGAGAAATCATCCAAATTTCTCATGGAGCCAACAAAATAATGACCACCCACGGTCAAACCATGCAAATGACTTCCATCATTCCAATAATTCTTCCAATCATCAACCCAACTTTTCCAATCACCCTCACAATTCTCTCAACAATTTTTCAAATTATCAACAAATTTTCCCAACCAAGCTCCACCATCTTCCTTCTAGAATCCTCACTCAAAAGGAGAATGACTGATTTGAGAGAAACATGGAAAGTTACATGAAGAACCAAGATTCCCTCATGCAAACAATACAGAGGCTAGAGGGTCAAATGAGCCAGTTAGCCTACCCACAACATGAGAGGCAAAAGAGTACCTTGCCCAGTCAACCAATTATGAATCCCAAGAATTCACAACAAGCTCATTTGGTTAAGGATCAATCACTAAATCAATGTAATGCTGTTCATACATTGAGGTCGGGAAAGAAAGTTGATAACCAAGTGTCAACACCACCTAATCCTAGTCAACATTATCACACTTCAGCATCCACCTCATCTAACCCACTCCTCCTAAATTTGATGAATCTGAAAAAGATAAGTCAACCAGTCATGTACACCAGCCTATAGTACCATTTCCTAATAGGCTGAAAAACAACAAGCAAAATCCACATATGGATTGTTGGCCCAAAGGCCTTCCACCCTAGTTTTGATGATGATTAACTCATGTAGTTATGTTTACTAATTCTTGTGTTTTTAGTCTCAGATCTTATAACAAGATGTTAGTTTGGTGATAGCTTCAACAAGAGGTGTTTGGAAGCTTCACAAGTGATTCCAGGGCTCAAACTTCAAGATCACACATTGCCTAGCCCATGGATGGAGTTTTGGATCGGGTCTACTTGAAGATGGAGATCGTCAAGAAGACTTAGGTATCCATAGTTTAGATAGTGTGTTTAGATCCATTTGTAAAGCTTAGTATAGTTGATATGCTGAAGTGCACATAACACACACGTTTTATGTTTGGTTTTTGGTTTTCATGAATAGTTGATCAAAACAAGTTTAATTGATATATGTATAGTTGTTTCATTCTATACATGCATGCTTAACTTTTAAACAAACTTATTTTGACTTTCCTATTCATGTATTGAAAAATCAAGTTTGATAAAAATACAAGTGTTGGTTTTTGATAAAACTTGCATGACACAAAAATGATTGAATATGTTGATATATGTCTTGAAATTTTTATCACAAGTGTGTTTATCAAAGTAAAATGATAAAACAATTTTTATGGTAATTTTAAAAGAGATAAAAGATTTTCTAAAATATTTTTAACATGTGTTTCTGTCCCAGAACAGTGGCTGATAGGCCAGGTCGGCCGACCGCACGGGTCAACCGCTCCAGAGGCCGGTCGACCCCACAAGCCTGTGCACGTTTGGCAGACAAAGGGACGGTCGGCCGGGCGGCCGACCGGACGTGAGAGCAGTGCTCTCTGTTTATTTGGGTCGACCGGGCGGTCGACCGGGTTGCCCCAACGGTCGCATTTCTGACCGTTGGCGGTCGACCGGGCCAGCCGACCGCTAGCCTATCAGGCTACCAGATCAGCCTAACGGCTAGTTTCTGTTTTGGCCTATATAAACCCCAATTCTTTGGGATTTTGACTAAGGTTTTTACAAGAGAAAAATTACAGTTTCCCCAGAGTTTAAAACAAGTTTTCAAAGTGTTTTTGGGCTTTAAACTTCCAATCTTATTTGTTTTAGGTTTTTGAAAAATTAAAGAAAAGAGTATTTTGGGAGATTTGTCTTGGCTTTCATTTTCTATCTTTTACAAGAGTTTTCCCAAGTTTCTTTCTTTGAGTTTTTGTTTTCCAAACACCTAGTTTTCCACACTTGAGCTATCTTCTATCCTAATCTATTAGGATCATTATTTTGTGGAAAAGTGAAAAGAGAGATTGTTTGAGGTTGTTGTAGCCTCCAAGTTGTACACCCTTGCTTTTGTTGTATCCCTCTTTGGTAGAGGTTGATCGGGTGATTGGTTTGCTCCCTCTTTGGTAGAGGTTGAGTTGGTTGGTTTGCTCCCTCTAGTGAGAGGTGGAGTTTAGTTTGTAAACCCTCTTCGGTAGAGGTGTTGGTTGTTATTTGGCTACGGGCCTACCCCTCGGTTGTGAGGCGGTGTTTGAGAGAGGAGTTCGGTACTCCCTTTGTTGTAACAAATCCTCCTCGGTGGAGGTTCCCTCGGTGGGAGATAGTGGATTGGAAATCCTACACAGTGGTGTAGGCGGGGATGTAGAGCTAGGGGCTCGAACCTCGAAACATATCCTGTTGTTAGCGTTTGATCCACTTGTCTCTCTAACTCTCTCTCTTGTTTATTTATGCAAAGCATCATTCATTATTCATATCATACATTGCTTGCATTGTACCTTACATATTTCATATTGCTATATCTTGTATATGCTTGGTTGTTTGTGTGTGCCTCACTTGTACTTAACCACGAGAGCTTCACATAGCACCTCAACCCATATTTAGGGGAATCAAGAGGAGTTAGTCTAGAGCCCTTCACGGGGAATTCGGCTACACTTGTGTGTTGTACTAAGTGTGTTGCAAGAATTATTTTTAAGCTCCGCATTTAGAGCATTTAGTTTCTAGATTAGCACTTACACCTATTCACCCCCCTCTAGGTGTTTTTCAATTGGTATCAGAGCCTACGCTTCTGATATTAGGCTTAACATCCTAGGAGTGAGATCCATTTGTTTGCTAATCTATTGTTTGCATTTGCTTGTTTGCACACTCATATAGTTTACCATGGACTTCATGACCCCACCTTTGTTTGACCCTTCCAACATTATTGTTTGGAAGATTAGGATGTCCGTTTATTTACAAACCCTAGGACATAAGGTTTACCTTGCCATTACCAAGGAATCCTTCCTTAGTGATAGCAAGCATATAGGGGCCAATGCACAAGCCCTTGAGGCCATTAGAAGCACGCTTTCAAAAGAATATCTTATGCTTGTTTCTGATCTTGATTCCGCTTTTGCAGTGTGGAACAAGTTAACAACAACCACCACCTCCGAGCTTCATATGCCAATCCAACAAGAGGAGGAGTCTAGTGGAGAATCCGAACCACAACAATGCTATATGGTCTAAGGGAATGACTCCCTTGAGGTACACTCGGAAACCCACTTAGATGATGATGATGATGCTAGTTCTTCAAATGATTATGTTGATGCCCATGTTTTAAATGAAGAACTATCTATTGTTTGTGAAAAACTAATAGAAAAATATAATTTGTTGAAAAGGAAGACTTTTGCTTTAACTAAAGAAAATGAAAAATTGTCTTCTAAACTTGACAAGGTTTTGCAAGAGAAGGTTGAGGTCTATAATGGAAGGGATTCATTGAGATCTCAACTTGATCTTGCACTAAAAGAAAATAATTTTTAAAATCTAAAAATGATTGTGAAACACTTTTGAAGAAAATGAAAACTTGACTTCAAAAGTTAATTTTGTTTTAAAAGAAAATGATTCTTTAAAAATAAAAATTGCTTCTATTTCAAAGGATTTAGAAGATTGTTTAAAGAAGAATATTGTTTTGAAAAATAATATGGATATTCATGTTTGCCATGCTAGGGTAGTATCACACACTTCTCTTATTGCATGCCACACTTCTTCTTTAATTAACAATGATATATCTTTGCTTAAGAAGAGTGTAGATTGTTTGGGCTCCACTTTGAGCCAATGTGTTGTTGGGCATACACGATTGGAATCTTTGTTTCGAAAGAAACAAGTTCCATCTATTCATGCACACCCTCCACGGCATACACATGCTCCTCACGGACACACCCATCACATGTATGCTCATGTGTATGTTGGCCCAAAGGCCTTCCACTCTAGTTTTGATGATGATTAACTCATATAGTTATGTGTACTAATAATCTTGTGATTTTAGTTTCAGATCATTAATCAAGTTATTAGTTGGTGACTAGCTTCAACAAGATGATTTGGAAGCTTTCACATGTTGATTCAAGAGCCGAGCGTCAAAGATCATATATAGCCATTGCTCGGTGGATCAAGGAGTTTTGGATCGAGTCGGCTTGGAGATTGCGCTCTATAAGAAGACTTCGGTACCTTAGTTTAGTTTTGTGTTTAGATCCAAAATTGTAAAGATTAGAATAGTATGATAATGCTTAAGTTCACAACACACACGTTTCATGTTTGAATATTGGTTTTTGATTTTTCGGTTTTAGGTTTAACCGATCTTGGTTTTCATAAATAGATAGATCAAAACAAGTTTACATGGTTTAATGTATATATGATTTGTTCTATATACATACATGCTTTAATTTCCTAGACAAACTTAGTTTTGACTCACTTATTCATGTGTTTTATGTTTTGGTATTTTTGACAAAACATATTTTGGAATTAAATGACAAAAACATGGATATATAGTTGTTTCATGTATATTGGATTTTTATCCATATGCATCATGCTTCAAAGTATTTAAATATCATGTTTTTGTATTTGGAAGAGTTTTGGACAAAACGTATTTTCTATTCAAAATCCAAGTTTTAGAAAATACAGTTTTTGGTTTTTGGTAAAAATGATAAGACACAAAAATAGTTCATATTGATTGATATTTGAGCTAAACTTTTTATCACATGTTTATTATCAATGCAAAATGATAAAACTTTTTTTGGTGATTTTTAGGAGTGTTAAAAGAGTTTTCAAAATATTTTTAAAACTGTTTTTTTGACCCAGTTTTCTGTTCCAGGCTTCAACCAGTCGACTAGTCTTCTAACAAGTCGACTTGGCCTGAAGTCGGTTGACCGGGTCGGTCGACCGACGTGCACAGATTTGTGCACGTTTGGCAGACTTGGGACGGTCGACCGTCTGGGTCGACCGGGTCTGAGAGCAGAGCTCTCTGTTTGTTTGGGTCGACCGGGGAGGTCGACCGGTAGCTCCCAACGGGCAGAATTTGACCGTTGGACGGTCGACCGGCCCGGTCGACCGGCAGGGCTATTTTGGCAAAATCTGCTGCCAACGGCTAGTTTCCAGATTTGCCTATAAATACCCCATTGGAAAGAGTTTTTCTCGAAGATTTTTTGTGCGAATTTTTCCCTACTCTCTGGTGTTTTCACAGCAATCAAAAGAAGTTTTTGGATTCAAATTGAACAATCTATTTGGTATTTTTGCTAGGGTTTGGAAATTCAAAGAAAAGGGTTTTTGGGAAAAAGAGTTTTGATTCATCTTCTATATCTTGGTTTCAGTTTTCCCAAGGATTTTCTTTGTGATATTGATTTCCATTCCATTGGTTTTCTCCACACTTGAGCTAAAATCTACTATCTCTTCTATAGGATCTTTGTGTGGGAGAAAGAAATTGTTTGTGGTTACTTGTTGGACCACTAAAACCCTCTATTTACTTTGCTTTGTACTTTTCCCTCTTGGGTGGAGGAGTTGTTTGTGCAAGTGGTTTGTATCCCTCAAGTTGTGAGGTGATCCTTGCTTAGCTTTGTGCTAATCCCTCGGGTTGTGAGGTGATTGTTTTGTTGGCTTGAAGCTTGCCTCAAGGAGGAGGTTGTGGTTGTAAAGAGAGGAGTTAGGTACTCCTTGTGAGAGTTCTTTGTGGACTAGCTAGTGGATTAGAAATCCTTCGTGTGTCGAAGGCGGGGATGTAGAGCTGGGTGTTCGAACCTCGAAATATATCTTGTTGTTTGCGCTTGATCCATTGACTCTCTCTATCTCTCTCTTTACTTTGTGCCTTGCAACTATTCATATTGTGCATTCATATTTGCTTGGCTTGGTTGTGTGTGCATCATTTGTTGGTTGCACTTGAGTGTATTGCATTAAGTTTTTAAATTCCGCATTGAGTTGACTAGATTAGCAAAATCACCTATTCACCCCCCCTCTAGGTGATCTTTCAATTGGTATCAGAGCTAGTGCTCCTGATATTTAGGTTTAACCACCTAGGAGTGAGATCTTGGTTTGCTAATCTTCATTTGCATTGTTAATTTACACTCATTTAGTTTGCACTCATGGATAGTCCTCCTATGTTTGACCATATTAGACTTGATGTTTGGAAGGCCAATATGAGTAGCCATTTGAAAAGACTAGGACATCTAGTTTATCAAGCCTCCACTATGGAATCATTCTCCAATAGTAGCAAGCATAAGAAGGCAAATGCATTAGCACTTAGAACACTTAGAGCATCTCTTAGTGAACATCTTTTACCGGTGTTTGATCGATATGACTCGGCTTTTGCAGTTTGGAGCTTATTGACGTCTCCCGAGCTTCCAAGGATTATCAACAAGATGAGGAGATCTATGAGAGAAAAGTCCGAAGAGCGTTGTCTCATGGTCCAAGGGAATAACTCCCTTGAGGTACAATCGGATTCTCAATTAGATAATAGCTCTAGTTCCTATTGCCATGGTTGTTTCGAAGTTCAAACTTTAAATTTGAAACTTGCTCAAAAGCTTGAAAATTTTATGGAAAAACACAATCTTTTGAAAGAGGACAATCTTGTTTTGAAAAATGAATTAAAGGATTTGTGTTCTAATTTTGAATCGGTTTTGCAAGAAAAGGAAGAGATCACTAGTGCACGTGACTCACTAAGATCTCAACTAGACCTTGCCCTTAATGAGATTGAAGTTTTGAAAAGCAAAAATGATTGTGATGATGTTGTGAAGCACAATGAGATTTTATCTTCAAAATTGGATTTTACTTTTAAAGATAACCTTTCTTTGAAAAATAAAATTGATTCAATTACAAAAGAATTGGATTTAGTTTTAAAGAAAAATGAATCTTTGAAAATTGATATTGATTCTCATGTGTGCCATGCTAGTATAGCTTCTTCTTCTTCTTGCACACCTATTGCATGCTCCACTTTATCTTCCACTATTGAAAATGTTATAAATATTTTGAAGAAAAGTGTTGAATGTTTGGGCTCTACTTTGAGCCAATGCACATTAAATCATTCACGTTTGGAAACCTTGGTTCGCAAGAAACAAGGTTCATCTTTGCATGCACACCCTACACGGCATACACATGCTTCCCACGGTCACCACCATTACATGTATGCTCATGTGTACACTTGTACACATTGTGGTCGAAAAGGCCACCTTGCTAGATTTTGTTATGATCGTGTTTATCATGAAAATTTAGCAACTAATCTTGTTTGGGTTAGAAGAGATACTAAACCCCGTGGACCCAAAAGGAAATGGGTACCAAATACCACCTCTATGCTTTTTGATGTAGGTGGGAGCTCTCGCATCACGTGAGAGTATTGGTGCCTTGAGGTGAATGCGTTCTAAGCCTAAAAGAGAACCATTTGGATGCTTCACTCTCAAAGGGATTTGGTGGGAGGACCACCGTGGTTTGGAGAACTAGAGATGCACCTTCATTGATTTTGGTATCACTCTCTAACTCCCATTTTTATTTGCATGTTTTTCATGTTCATCTATTTATAGCATGCCATGGTTTATTGTTCATCATGCTTATACCATGCTCATTAGAATAGTGTTATACATGTTTAGTTACTTAGCACCCATATTTTATATGGATCTATATTTAGTGTTCTCACCTTATTTAAACTAACATGTATGCCCTAGATCTAATGCACATGCATATGCATTATGACCATTTGGATGTTTATGATTGTATGATTTTTATTTTAATGATTCATGTTTTATTGTTTCATGATTAGTATGATGTTTGCCATGTTTATTAGACTTATGCTTTACATGATTAGTTGTTGAGACACCCATGTTTAGTATGGACCCATATTTTGTGTTCTCTTTATGTTTTAGTTATCATGTTAATCATAGGTTTAATGCACATATCTTTGTCATGCTAATCATATGGTTGACTATGACTTTTTATTTTAATGATTCATATTTTGATAAATAACTTGTGTTGTAATAGCTTAACAATGGTGATGTGTTATATGATTTCTAATTTTACCACATGTTTTGATGTTTATAGGCTATTATGTATTTCTTGATTCTAATAGCATGTGGATGTTCTTCATGATCATTTTTATGTCTTTCATGTTTATTTATATCCCGTTATATGCTTAATGATTTGATTACTTGTTTAGATGTTAGTTTTCATTAAGACTAGAATTTATACTTGCACATGTAGTGGGACACAAATAAATCTTTATATATGTTTGTGCTTGGATGCTAATTTGTACCCATTAAATGTGCTAGTATAGCCTAGTTTTGATGATTCATGCATTTTAAACTTGTATTCCTATTTTTGGATTTGTTTTATGTGTATGAGTTTTCATTTCATGTATATGTTTATTTTGCCAAACCTTAAGATATACATGTATACCCTTTGAGTCATTTGCCTTTCATGCAAATCTATATATATGGACTCAATTGTGTTTAGGGATATGTATGTATACTTATTGTGTTGACAATTCATACATATACCTTGAAATGAAATTAGTTTTGGTGAAAATTTAGTTTTTCTTGATTTCGTGTTTATTTGTTTTAACTTCATGTATATGTCCATCTTGTCCAAACTATCATTTATACATATACATCCTTGAGCCACGTGCCTTCATGCATATACTTTTTGTGGACTAATTGTGTTTAGGATATGTATGTATACTTTAGTTTGTACATGACATACATATGCCTTGAAGTTTAAATCGTTTGGATGAATTTCATGTTTTTAAGATGATTTCAATTGGTGATTTCACATCTTAGATGAATTTCATGTTTCAAGGAATTTCATATGAGCTTAATTGTATATTTTCATGTTAATGTGTGTCACATACCACTTGTTCACTCACCTTATTAGTTTACTCATGATTTGTTTTCATGAGAATTTGATATGAGCTTTATGGACTTTGAGTGTTTAGTGATCATGTGATTTACATGTGTTTCATGAAAAACAATTTTGTTTTATTCCTTACTTGAAGGATTTCGTACTAGTTTTAAAAGTTTTTCCTATAACTAGTTCGTATTCTTCACTATGGTAGAGATTTTCAAACATACTACATTTTCAAATCTATTTTTGAAAACCCCTACCTTCCATGGGAGGATGAATGGGAGATCATGTTCATGCATGCTTTATAATGAAAATCATTTAAAACTTGAACCATGATTGGGAGGTAGATAGTAATATGAGATATACATTTGATCTTATTTTTATTTCAATTGGTATCATTGAATTCTTTCAATTGGCATCAATCTTGACATTTCTTGTATACTCATATATGTTTGTATGTATGTATGCTTTAAATTCCAAGAATATCAATTTCTATTGGTATCTATTTTTTATACATATATATGTTTTATTTGTGCTTATTATATTCCTATATCTTTAAGCACAAAATCTTGTTTATGCTAGTGCTTGAGCTTTAACTTTGTTTCAACTGATTACTTTTAAATTGGTATCAAGCCCATGCATCATTTTAGTTGGTATTTCATAAAGGAGGAGAAAATTTGATTTTATTTTTCAATTGATATTTGATTCTCACTCCCTTACTTTATGATTGAGAAATTCAATTTGGTATCATATGTTCAAAATGAAAAATATTTACATCAAAACTTTGGTTAAACATTCAAAATTTATTATGTTTAAATTTCAAAATGGTATCAAGATGTTTCATGTGTTTTTACTTAAAATTGGTATCAATATTTTTTGTTTGTTTTCTTTCAATTGGTATCAAGATACTATTTTCAATTGGTACCTTAATTGATTGTCACCTCTAATTGACTTTGTTTTTATTTTATACAAAAAGGGAAAATATTATTTTATTGATTCATTGTTTCAAACAAAAAGGGGAGAAAAATTTATTGATTTGGTTTTGTCTTTACCCCTTGTTGAAGATTGATCCTTTGTATTAAAAAGAGAGAAGATTTTGTTTTGTTTTTGTTTTTACCCCTTTGTTGATGATTGACAAAAAGGGGGAGAAGTATTTTGGTTTATATATGCATGTTTATGTTTTGCATATATTAAGTTTAATTTAGTTTAATTTTAATTGATATCTAGAGCATATTTGTAATTGGATGTTTTGTAATTGGTATCTAGAGCATGTTTTGTTTTAAACATTTCATTGGTATCTAGAACCTTTTATTGTTTATGCATAGATATGCATGTTTCATGTTTCATGTTTGATATTCATTGCATATTTATTGTTTATTTGTTTATGCATGAGTTAAGGGGGAGCTTCTTTGAAGCTTAACTTTAATCCATGCATATATAACTCCATGAGTTTTGTCATCATCAAAAAGGGGGAGATTGTTGGCCCAAAGGCCTTCTACTCTAGTTTTGATGATGATTAACTCATGTAGTTATGTGTACTACTAATCTTGTGATTTTAGTTTCAGATCATTAATCAAGTTATTAGTTGGTGATTAGCTTCAACAAGATGATTTGGAAGCTTTCACATGCTGATTCAAGAGCCCGAGCGTCAAAGATCATATATAGCCATTGCTAGGTGGATCAAGGAGTTTTGGATCGAGTCGGCTTGGAGATTGCGCTCTACAAGAAGACTTAGATACCTTAGTTTAGTTTTGTGTTTAGATCCAAAATTATAAAGATTAGAATAGTATGATAATGCTCAAGTTCACAATACACACGTTTCATGTTTTGAATATTGGTTTTTAGTTTTTCGGTTTTAGGTTTAACTGATCTTGGTTTTCATGAATAGATAGATCAAAACAAGTTTACATGGTTTAATGTAAATATGATTTGTTCTATATACATACATGCTTTAATTTCCTAGACAAACTTAGTTTTGACTCACTTATTCATGTGTTTTATGTTTTGGTATTTTTGACAAAACATATTTTGGAATTAAATGACAAAAACATGGATATATAGTTGTTTCATGTATATTGGATTTCTATCCATATGCATCATGCTTCAAAGTGTTTAAATATCATGTTTTTGTATTTGGAAGAGTTTTGGACAAAACGTTTTTTCTATTCAAAATCCAAGTTTTAGAAAATACAGTTTTTGGTTTTTGGTAAAAATGATAAGACACAAAAATAGTTCATATTGATTGATATTTGAGCTAAACTTTTTATCACATGTTTATATATCAATGCAAAATGATAAAACTATTTTGGTGATTTTTAGGAGTGTTAAAAGAGTTTTTAAAATATTTTTAAACTGTTTTTCTGACCCAGTTTTCTTTTCCAGGCTTCAACCAGTCGACTAGTCTTCTGACAAGTCGACTTGGCATGAAGTCGGTCGACCGGGTCGGTCGACCGACGTGCACAGATTTGTGCATGTTTGGCAGACTTGGGACGGTCGACCGTCCGGGTCGACCGGGTCTGAGAGCAGAGCTCTCTGTTTGTTTGGGTCGACCGGGGAGGTCGACCGGTAGCTCCCAACGGGCAGAATTTGACCGTTGGACGGTCGACCGGCAGGGCTATTTTGGCAAAATCTGCTGCCAACGGCTAGTTTCCAGATTTGCCTATAATATCCTATTGGAAAGAGTTTTTCTCGAAGATTTTTTGTGCGAATTTTTCCCTACTCTCTGGTGTTTTCACAGCAATCAAAAGAAGTTTTTGGATTCAAATTGAACAATCTATTTGGTGTTTTTGCTAGGGTTTGAAATTTCAAAGAAAAGGATTTTTGGGAAAAAGAGTTTTGATTCATCTTCTATATCATGGTTTCAGTTTTTCCCAAGGATTTTCTTTGTGATTTTGATTTCCATTCCATTGGTTTTCTCCACACTTGAGCTAAAATCTACTATCTCTTCTATAGGATCTTTGTGTGGGAGAAAGAAATTGTTTGTGGTTGCTTGTTGGACCACTAAGTTGTAAACCCTCTATTTACTTTGCTTTGTGCTTTTCCCTCTTGGGTGGAGGAGGTTGTTTGTGCAAGTGGTTTGTATCTCTCAAGTTGTGAGGTGATCCTTGCTTAGCTTTGTGCTAATCCCTCGGGTTGTGAGGTGATTGTTTTGTTGGCTTGAAGCTTGCCTCAAGGAGGAGGTTGTGGTTGTAAAGAGAGGAGTTGGGTACTCCTTGTGAGAGTTCTTTGTGGACTAGCTAGTGGATTAGAAATTCTTCGTGTGTCGAAGGCGGGGATGTAGAGCTGGGTGCTCGAACCTCGAAACATATCTTGTTGTTTGCGCTTGATCCATTGACTCTCTCTATCTCTTTCTTTACTTTGTGCCTTGTAACTATTCATATTGTGCATTCATATTTGCTTGGCTTGGTTGTGTGTGCATCATTTGTTGATTGCACTTGAGTGTATTGCATTAAGTTTTTAAATTCCGCATTGAGTTGACTAGATTAGCAAAATCACCTATTCACCCCCCCTCTAGGTGATCTTTTAGTGTACACTTGTACACATTGTGGACGTAAGGGCCACCTTGCTAAATTTTGCTTTGATAGATTACATACTTCAAATTTAGCAACTAAATTTGTTTGGGTTAGAGAAGGTACTAACCCTCATGGACCCAAAAGACAATGGGTACCAAAGACCACCCCTCCTATTTTTGATGTAGGTGTGGGCTCTCACATGACGTGAGAGTAGCGGTACCTTGGAGTGGATGCGTTCTGTAATTAAAGGAAATCAATTGGATGCATCACTTTCAAGGGATGTCTGGTGGAGAGGACCACCATGTTTTGGAGACAAGGAGAGTTGCCTTCTAGGTTTTGGTAACGATTCCTAACTCCTATTTATTGTTTTCATGCTTTTAATATTCATTATTTATAGCATGTTTCATTGTTTAGTGATTAGTATGAAAATGTCATTAGATTCTTGACATACATGTATAGTATTTGAGACACCCATGTTTAATATGGATTATTATTTTGTGTTCTCGTATTTGATTAGCTATCATGTACATCATAAATCTAATAACATGTGGATATTCATAATAATCATGTTTATGTTTATCATGTTGATTTATATCTTGGTTTTATACTTCATGTGTTGATTACATGTTTAGATGTTAGTTTTCATTAAGAATAGGATTTATACTTGTGCATATAGTGGGCCATAAATAAATCTATATATGTTTGGGCTTGATTGCTTATTTGAACCCATTAGATGTGCTAGTATAGTCTAGTTTTGATGATTCATACATTTTAAATTTGTATTCCCATTTTGGATTTGTTTTGTAGATCATGTGTTTTACATTTCATGTATATGTGCATTTTGCCAAATCTTAAGCTATACATGTATACCCTCTGAGTCATTTGCCTTTCATGTAAATCTATATATATGGACTCAATTGTGTTTAGGGATATGTATATATACTTATTGTGTTGACAATTCATACATATACCTTGAAATGAAATTTGTTTTGGTGAAAACTTAGTTTTTCTTGTTTTCGTGTTTATTTGTTTAACTTCATGTATGTGTCTATTTTATCCAAATTATTATTATACATATACATCCTTTTTGATCCACGTGCCTTAATGCATATATTTTGTGGACTCGTTGTGTTTTGGATATGTATGTATGCTTTAGTTTGTATAAGACATACATATACCTTGAAAATTAAATAATTTTGATGATTTTCATTGTTTCAAGGAATTTTGAGCTTAATTGGAAATTTCATAATGCTATGTCACACATTACTTGTACACTCATCATCTTTTAAAATATTTCTCATGTGTATGTTTTCATGAGCATTTATGGACTTTATTGAATAGTGAGTGTTTTTAAGTGCTATGTGATTTACATGTGTTTTATGAAAATTATTTTTAGTTTATTCCTTGCTTGAAGGATTTCGTACTAGTTAACAAAAATTTCCATTTTAACTAGTTCATATTCTTCATCTTGATATGAGTTATACCATACTTTTATTGTTATGTCAATTGGTATCATTGAACTCTTTCAATTGGTATCAATCTTGATTCTCTTGTATACTCATATGTGTTTATGTATGTATGCTTTCGTTTCAATGGTATCAATGTCTATTGGTATCTATTTTTTTCATACATATATGTTTTATTTGTGCCTACTATATTCCTATATCTTAGAGCACAAATATTTGTTTATACTAAGCTTGAAAACCTTAATGATTATCCTATTTCAATTGATTATTTTTAAATTGGTATCAAGCCTACGCATTGTTTTAGTTTGTATTTCATAAAGAGGGAGAAAATTTGACTTTCATATTTCAATTGGTATTTGATTTCCACTCCCACACTTTATGATTGGAAATTTGATGTTTATTTTAAGCATATGATATCACAATCAAAATTGTTTATATGGCTTAAAAAGAAAAATACTATCTTTTGATATCAAAATGTTTATGTTTTAAATAGGTATCTCAAAATTTTGTTTTGGTATGTTTACTTTCAATTGGTATCAAGATGTACTTCATTGACATATAAGTTTCATTTGGTATCTTAATTGAGTGTACATCTTATGTTTTGTTATTTACCCCTTATTTACATCATTTATGTTATAGAACAAAAAGAGGGAGAAGGATTTGGATTTATATGCATGTCTTTGTATGCATTTTTTTTAAAAAGAAAGGGGGAAAGTTTTATTCATTTAATTGGTATCTAGAGCACCTTTCACATTTCATTGGTGTCTAGATCATGTTTTGTTGATAGAAGAATTTGTTTATGTTTTTGATTTTGTTTTTACCCCTTTGTTGATGATTGACAAAAAGGGGGAGAAAGATTTTTGAGTTTATATGCATGCTTATGTTTTTGCATATATTATGATTTTAATTGGTATCTAGAAACATGTTTATTGTGAATATTTCATTGGTATCTAGAGCCTAGAACATGTTTTGGTTTATTGTTTTTCATGCATGATATAATGTATTGCCATTCATTGCATATTTATTATTTATTTGTTTATGCATGAGTTAAGGGGGAGCTTCTTTGAAGCTTAACTTTATCCATGCATATATAACTCCATGAGTTTTGTCATCATCAAAAAGGGGGAGATTGTTGGCCCAAAGGCCTTCCACCCTAGTTTTGATGATGATTAACTCATGTAGTTATGTTTACTAATATTCTTGTGTTTTTAGTCTCAGATCTTATAACAAGATGTTAGTTTGGTGATAGCTTCAACAAGAGGTGTTTGGAAGCTTCACAAGTGATTCCAGGGCTCAAGCTTCAAGATCACACATTGCCTAGCCCATGGATAGAGTTTTGGATCGGGTCTACTTGAAGATGGAGATCGTCAAGAAGACTTAGGTATCCATAGTTTAGATAGTGTGTTTAGATCCATTTGTAAAGCTTAGTATAGTTGATATGCTCAAGTGCACATAACACACACGTTTTATGTTTGGTTTTTGGTTTTCATGAATCGTTGATCAAAACAAGTTTAATTGATATATGTATAGTTGTTTCATTCTATACATGCATGCTTAACTTTTAAACAAACTTATTTTGACTTTCCTATTCATGTATTGAAAAATCAAGTTTGATAAAAATACAAGTGTTGGTTTTTGATAAAACTTGCAAGACACAAAAATGATTGAATATGTTGATATATATGTCTTGAAATTTTTATCACAAGTGTGTTTATCAAAGTAAAATGATAAAACAATTTTTATGGTAATTTTAAAAGAGATAAAAGATTTTCTAAAATATTTTTAACATGTGTTTCTGTCCCAGAATAGTGGCTGACAGGCCAGGTCGGCCGACCGCATGGGTCGACCGCACCAGAGGCCGGTCGGCCCTTGGGGTCGACCGACGTGCACAAGCCTGTGCACGTTTGGCAGACACAGGGACGGTCGGCCGGGCGGCCGACCGAACCTGAGAGCAGTGCTCTCTATTTATTTGGGTCGACCGGGCGGTCGACCGGGTTGCCCCAACGGTCACATTGGCCGACCGCTAGCCTGTCAGGCTGCCAGATCAGCCTAACGGCTAGTTTCTGTTTTGGCCTATATAAACCCCAATTCTTTGGGATTTTGGCTAAGGTTTTTATAAGAGAAAAATTACAGTTTCCCCAGAGTTTAAAACAAGTTTTCAAAAGTGTTTTTGGGCTTTAAACTTCCAATCTTATTTGTTTTAGGTTTTTGGAAAAATCAAAGAAAAGAGTATTTTGGGAGATTTGTCTTGGCTTTCATTTTCTATCTTTTACAAGAGTTTTCCCAAGTTTCTTTCTTTGAGTTTTTGTTTTCCAAACACCTAGTTTTTCACACTTGAGCTATCTTCTATCCTAATCTATTAGGATCATTATTTTGTGAAAAAGTGAAAAGAGAGATTGTTTGAGGTTGTTGTAGCCTCCAAGTTGTACACCCTTACTTTTGTTGTATCCTTCTTTGGTAGAGGTTGATCGGGTGATTGATTTGCTCCCTCTTTGGTAGAGGTTGAGTTGGTTGGTTTGCTCCCTCTAGTGAGAGGTGGAGTTTGGTTTGTAAACCCTCTTCGGTAGAGGTGTTGGTTGTTGTTTGGCTACGGGCCTACCCCTCGGTTGTGAGGCGGTGTTTGAGAGAGGAGTTCGGTACTCCCTTTGTTGTAACAAATCCTCCTCGGTGGAGGTTCCCTCGGTGGGAGATAGTGGATTGGAAATCCTACACGGTGGTGTAGGCGGGGATGTAGAGCTAGGGGCTCGAACCTCGAAACATATCCTGTTGTTAGCGTTTGATCCACTTGTCTCTCTAACTCTCTCTCTTGTTTATTTGTGCAAAGCATCATTCATTATTCATATCATACATTGCTTGCATTGTACCTTACATATTTCATATTATTATATCTTGTGTATGCTTGGTTGTTTGTGTGTGCCTCACTTGTACTTAACCACAAGGGCTTCACATAGCACCTCAACCCATATTTAGGGGAATCAAGAGGAGTTAGTCCAGAGCCCTTCACGGGGAATTCGGCTACACTTGTGTGTTGTACTAAGTGTGTTGCAAGAATTATTTTTAAGCTTCCGCATTTAGAGCATTTAGTTTCTAGATTAGTACTTACACCTATTCACCCTCCCTCTAGGTGTTTTTCATGGATAAGATAATTGAGATCTTTAATCAAGTGAAGATAAATGTGTTACTTCTTGATGCCATCCAACAAGTCCCATCTTATGCTAAGTTTTTTAAGGACATGTGCACCAAGAAGAGAAAGACTAATGTATCTAAAAACGTCTTCTTAGCCACTAACATTAGTGAGCTACTATCGGTCCGATCCCTGTTAAGTATAAGGATCCTTGTAGTCCAACAATTGCCTGCAAAATAGGACAGGCCGAGATTAGTCGTGCACTTCTTGACTTGGGGGCAAGTATCAACTTGCTTCCATTCTCAGTTTATCAACAACTCGGGTTGGGCGATCTTAGTCCAACTCGAGTCACTATCCAACTGGCTGACCGTTCAGTAAAAGTTCCAAAAGGGGAGATTAATGATGTCCTTATCTGGGTTGGGGAGTTTATTAACCCTGTTGATTTCATAGTTCTAGAGACACAACCTGTGTCTAACTCCAATCATAGGGCTCAAACTCCTGTTATCCTAGGGCAACCATTCCTTGCAACTGCCAATGCCATCATCAATTGTAGGAATGGGTTCATGAGGTTAACTTTTGGGGACATGACTAGAGAAGTCAATGTCTTCAACCTAGAAAAACAACCTCGTAAGATAAGAGATCAAACATTTGAGGTAAACTTTGTTGAAAATAATTGTGATGAAGAGAGTGAAGATATAGAAGATAAGTCGCTATTTCTTAATAAATTATTTAAGAATGAATGCGATTATCTTGATGAGAAGGCATATGTTGGAGATCCTAATGTTAAAGTACCCTTTAAAAAGGGGAAGTTTTATTTGAATGTCTTCACTTTCGATGAGCCAACCAATAATGTATCATATGAGAATATAGTTCAAGAACCTCCGATTGACATACTCTTTGAAAACCTATTCGAAGAGGAACTCATGTGTTTGGATGAACCAACTAGGGATCTTTTGGTTAATTACACATCTCTAGGGAAAGTGTTGACCTATGCTTTGAGGAGATATATGGAACTGAGTTAGAATTCCTAGGCATCATAGTGAGGAAGTTCCAACTGAGAAGTGTGGTGGTGATCAATTTTTGAATAATGAATGTAAAAATATGAGGAAGGAAAACCTAAAGAAGTTGAGACTAGGGAGGAAGAGAGCTAAAATGACAGAAAAACTGGCCTCTCTACTATGCCCTATAAAGAGGACCCATTGGAATGACGGGAAGAGAGCTAAAGGGATAAGACCGGAAAAGATCTAGGTGTGGGAGAAACTTGATATTGTACATATTTTTGTATAATATATGCACCTCTTTTACATTTCATTTCTTGCATGTATACATTTCTTTCATACATTGGGGACAATGCATGAGATAAGTGTGGGGGAGGGCTCTAACATGACTAATATAACTTCAAAAAAAAATGTAAAATGTAAAAAGAAAATTTTTTTGTATATTATATAAAAAAACTTTTTGAAAGGTAAGAATAATATTTTGATATATTTTTGTAAGAAATTAAGTCAATTTTAAGGAATAGGAAAATCATAATTAGGATTTCTTACACTTGGTCAGAATAAGATGACTTGTTTGATTTTTAGGGTTAGGAAGAAAATTTGTGAAAGTAATTTAGTCTTGATCTTTGCCTTGATGAAATATGCACACTTTATACACTTACACACTTAGGGTTTAAAAACAAAGACTCTTATGCCTTATAAAAAACAACAATATGAAAAAAAATAATAAATAAACAAATCTAATTATTGATTAGCTAGGTGCTTTGGCCTAAGCAAGCCTTCGTATTTATGCAAAAGATAATTAGATAAGTTTGAAAATATGTATATATATATAAATCCCCTGATTAAACTGCGTATTTGTGCCTCATGAAGCATAAGTATTTACGCCTAAAAGGGGTACATTTTATAAATAAAAACCTTGGTTTCCTGGCCTTCTCTGCTCGAGTGTTTAAGTCCTTAGGGGTGTTTTCTCACCTGGTGCCCTAAAACTGTCCGGTTTGGGTGTCACCGACTAAAGGCTCGTTACATGGGCAGATTAGAAAGCCTAATGAAATTGAGGAATAAATTTCACCAAAAATAAATATAAATAAGGCATAGGAGTTAATGTTAAAGAACCCTTAGTCAAACTTCACAGTCACGATGGTGCATATGACTCAGGGTAAAGTAATAGACTAGATGAGAAAGACAATTTGATTTCTTACTTTGATTGATGACATGTTTTTGAATGGAGACTAAGTTTAGGAATGAAAAATTTGATATTCCTATAACTTATAGATTACTATACTTTCACAAATATACTTCAAATATTTTCTCTTTTCAAAATGCTTTTCGAAAATACTAAATTTTTTCTCTTTCTTTATGGATTTTGTGGGTGCAATCCACTGAAAACTCTCATGAGACAAAACTCGTCCTCTAGGGGTAACCTAGAGGTTTAACGGCTTGTTGCACATGCTCAGTGCAATCGAGTGACCTGCGAAAGTGGTCTAATAATTGATTAGAATTAGTCTGATGTTTTGCTCGAGGGCGAACAAAAGATAAGTGTGGGGGTGTGATCAGTCACATATATTGCATATACATTGTCACCTTATCATACTTTTTAGCTAATAAATCCTAATAATAAGTCTTCTTCTTCTTTAATAAATGTAGGCCCAATTGCTAAAAGAAAGGAAAGAGAAACAAGCCCAAAAGCCCACCAAATTCTGATTTAATTCAGAATAAATTCGAAATCAAGGAATCAGGGAAAAATCTTGGCATATAAGAGAGGTTAAAAACCGGTTGAAAAGAATCCTCCCAAATCAAGCAGTTAAAGCCAACAATCAAAGGCTGTTTCGTCAAATCCTGGAGCTGAAACGAGAAAACCAGCAGAAGATATGGGCGAATCACCAAAGAGGGGAGTTCCACCACTTGGGTGTGGCCATCTGGCCACACCAGGGCCGCGAAAACGCGGCCCTAGCTGTGTTTTCACGGCTTGTTGAAAGCTGTTGGGGGAACATTTGCTCCCCCAATCTTCTCACAACCTCACCCCTCTAGTTTTTCCCTAAAAATACCATGTTCAACAGAGGAAAAAAGAGCGAAGACTACGATTAGAATTTTTGTATATACTTTAAGATTTAGGCTCTTTGTTAGATAATACAAAAGTTGTATTTTTGTTTTGCAACTTGTAGTTCAGTACAAATACTTGTGAGAGAGAGGAATTGAGTGCTTGTATTTGAAGATTGAAGTGACATCAATACAAGAATCGAGCTACTTTTCTTCCACTTATTTACGGTATGTCTTGCATTATTTACTTACATTTTTCTTTGTCTTCCATGAGTAGCTAAATCAATTTTTGGGCTCACTATTGTACCTCTCTCCAATTCTTCTTCTCTTCTGATTTTAATGAAAACGACCCAATGAATCATTTGCATGCCTAACTTAAAACCTTTCTTCTTGAAAGTGTTCTTGAAGGCACATGAGGATGGGCTTGGATTTTTAAACTCTTACTTCTTTTAAGAACGTCTCTTGAACTTGTTTTTATCTCATACTTGACTTCTTGATGATTTAACATTCGATTCAAAACGGTTTCTTAAAGAAAAGAGTGAACTTTTCCAACCATCTTATATGCTTTACTTCAAACTTTCTAAAGTCAACCTTAAGTTTGGCCTATGATCAAGTTGAGGCACTAAGGATTTCAATAGAAGAATAAACGGTTGAGTAGTGAGATAGTGAGCCCAAATTTTCTTCTTTATTAAAATCAATCAAACAATTTTCGAGCTTTTTAAATCACCTTCCCCAAAGCCTTCTCTAAAGTTGCAATTTCTCTTTTAATCATCTCCTTCTTTCCATTCTCTTTTCTATTAAAAAACGAGCACAATTCTTTGTTATTGAACGAAACACCGAAAAACTTTCATCGCATTCCTCCTCGTGGACACGACCCGTTAGCCACAAGCTACACGATAATTTCTTAACTCTTTGATTGTTCTTTCATTTTAGCAATCACTTCTAATAGTTTTGATAATCTAATGTCTGTATTAGCTTGCTCTTGATGCAAGTTTGAATGTGAAGAACCATCTTATTTGCCATACTTTGTATTGTCTCTTAAAGCTAAGGACTAGTGACAGCCAATTATCTATGTGAGGCAATTATCACGTAGAGGTTACCATGTTAGTGGAGTAATTAGTAGTTAAAAACCATGAGATTTCTTTCATAGTATTCTCCTTTCTTTTTACTTTGTTTTAAAAATCGATTTCAAAACACCCCTTTTATCATTTTCTTTATTGTTTTCACCATCTTCTTTGTTCAACTTTGTTTTCATTTTCTTTATCACATGCTTCATCTTCTTTTTTATTTTGTTTCTTAAACCAGTTCTCTTTCATTTTCACATCGCCGTTTTATCGCCTTCTTCACCTATCACTTTCAGATTTCTTTTCTTTATTTGTTATCATTCTTTAATAAAGAAGAACTTGTTAACATAACACGTGAACGGACTGTTAATGCTTCTATCGCCTCCCGTCCCTGTGGATTCGATCCGTTGAGCCATGCTATAACAGAAGTATCGAGGAAACATTAGCACATGTACATTTTCACTGATTTCATAATACACACGTTTTCAAGTGCTGATTCTGCCCCGATCAATGCATGAATGCTCTGCATGCACGCTCGCATGTAGGAAAGAAAAGCCTGCATGCTAAGTATGTGGGCTTGACCTGGGTTTGCTGTCGCACACCCCTCCAGCCACCATGGGCTAGTGGCGACGGTAAAACGACAAAGCAAATAATAATAATAATAATAAGAGGTTAATTACTTTAGGTTTCATAAATTAATTAAGATTATGAGATTATTTAGGATTCAAAAATTTAGAAATATAATTTAATCTAATCAGAAATTTTAGCCCTAATTAATCTCATATTAAGTTAAAATTGGGATTGTTGAAATTGATTTGGGTTTTACGATTGAGATAGAATTCTAGTCTTTTAAGGGATTTTTGGGGTAGAATTCTAATCAACTAAAGAGACCTAATTCCAATCAATCTCACATTAAGCTAATCGGGTTTTATTCAGTTTATTAAACCCGGCCCATTTAAGAAACTCAAAACTTAATCATTGTGGGTCGGGTCTGATACAAACTCGATAAACACTGCAAACTCGTTTTATTAATAGAAACTTCAATTCGTCATTGCGAGTTCTTCTGACTTCTGTTTTGGGCATATATACAATCGATTCGAAGTTCTTTACAAGCACTACAGTATTACAAGCACTGTATATAACAAAATAGTAGTTAGTTGATATAAAGTAGGCATTGAAGTGTATATTTATCATGGTTATATGTATTCTTGCATGCTTTTGCTTCATCAATATTATATTGCTTATATTGTTCTAAAATGATGAATATTGATGTTTACTATAGTTGATAACACAGATAAAAATATATACATGTTTAAATTAAAAAATTTGTAAAAGAGCTTATTTAATTGTGCATATAGTTCATGTGGAAATAGCCGGCCTGAAGGAAGACTATTGTTTGGCCGAATTATGTGCGGTGTCAGATACTTGATTTAGGTAATGCAAGTGAGAAGAACCTTGGTGTGTGATAATCTGCTCAAAGGAGGGTTGTCACATTATAAGCCTATATTGCATTACTCTCATCAACTAGTCCGATAGCAGAACAAGAATCCAGATGCGTAGATTTGTATGGCCCATGCGTGTTGCAATCGGCCCAAAAGAAGGTTGTCATTATGGTCGGATCATTATATATATTATATGGTCGATATAAATAACTTAAACTTTGAGAACAATCCTATAAAAGGATAGTTAGCCCAAAGGAAGGCTGTTCTCTTACATAGGATATAGACTTTAGGGTATCCATATTAGGCCAGTACAGTGTTGGCATATAGAGACACAAATTGTTCTAAAAGTTTGGTTGGCAGCTTCATCGGTTAAACTGCTTACATTTTCTGAAAGTCATTTTATGGCTATTATAATAGAATTTTGCTAATATAATGTTTATATCAAATTGATGAGAAATTGTATGCTTATATAGTTTTATTTTTTCTTCTGTTATCACTAAATGCATCTTTTATTTCTGCAAGTCCCAATGGCATTCCTGTATTGAATTGTACAAACTTTGAAAAGCAGCACGATCACGTTATCATCATTCTTGGATTTATAGATCTAGACTATGCCTTAAGAACTCATGAACTCCCTGCCATTACTGATAAAAGTATAGTAGAAGATAAGGCAAATTATGAAAGTGGGAGAGGACTAATAGGATGTGTCTAATGGTCATTAAGCCGACCATTCTTAAGACAATTAGGGGTACTATGCCTGATAAAAATAGTGCTCAGAGTTTCTTAGTTGAAGTAGCCGATCGGTTTACTAAATCAGATAAAGTTGAGGCAAGCACGTATCTTAGCAAGCTAGTAAATATGCGTTACAAAAATAAAAAAAACATAAGGGAGTATATTATGAAAATATCCAATCTTATTTCAAAACTAAAGGCACTGAAATTGAAACTCTCTGAAGAGATCCTAGTGCACTTCATTTTGATTTTCCTTCCTCCACAATATAACCCTTTCAAGATTAATTATAATACTCAAAGGGAAAAGTGGAGTCTCACTGAGCTCATTAGTCACTGTGTTTAGGAAGGAAAAATGTTGAAATAAGAAAAAAACTGAAAGTGATTACTTAGCATTTCAATGTAACTCCACTAATAAGAAAAGGAAGAAGAGTGAAATTAAAGGGAGGAACACGAACATCACTACAACAGCTGATCCGACCGTGGCAAAAGTGCAGGAGAAAAAGACTAAGGTCATTGCATGCTTCTTCTACAAGAAAGTAGGCCACATCAAGCAGGATTGTATAAAGTATCAGAAGTGGCTAATCAAGAGGGGTATGTCTCATGCTTATGTTTGTTATGATATTAATCTAGCTTTAGTTCCACCACACACTTGGTGGATAGATACCGGTGCGACTATTCACATGTTCAATTCATTGCAGGACTTCCAAACCCAAAGCAGGCCCACTCAAGTTGAGCGATACATTATATGGGCAATAAAAATAAAGCTACAATTGAAGATATTAGAGTTTGTAGGCTTAGATTAGATTCTGGTTATATTTAAGATTTAGATAAGACTTTATAAGTTCCTTATTTTAGGTGATTATTTCTATTTCATTATTAGAAGATTTGATTTTACTATCACTATTGATAATGAAATAGTTAGTCTATTTTCTAAATAAAAGTTGTTGATGCTGGAATCTTGATTGATGACTTCTATAAATTGAATCTACATGCTTCATATTCTGAATCTTTATAAGTGAATAATTTAGGTACTAAGCGAACAATAATTAAAGAAAATTCCTACAGTCTATAGCATAGGCGTTTAGGACATATCTCGAAAGAGAGAATCCAAAGACTTGGGTCTAGTGGAGCTATAGATCATTTAGATTACTCTGATTTAGGAGTATGTACAGATTGTATAAAGAGCAAAAAAACAAACATTATGAAGTTTTGTGCTAGATGGAGTTTAGGAGTTTTAGATTTAGTGTATACAGATAGTTGTGGCCCATTCCATATAGCTTCTTGGAATGATCACAGATACTTCATCACTTTTATAGACAATTACTCTTATTATGGATACCTATACTTGATTCATGAGAATTCCAAATCACTGAACATGTTTAAAATCTATAAAGTTGAAGTTGAAAATCAATAGTAGATGGATTAAAGTTGTGAGACCTAACCGCGGTGGTGAATACTATGACAAATACAACAGATCAAGTAAATATTCAGGACCTTTTGCCAATTTTCTGAAAGAATGTGATTTGTAGCCCAGTAAACCATGCCAGGGACTCCTCCTCAAAATTGTGTTACTGAGAGACGAAACTGCACACTAAAGGACATGGTTAGGAGTATGATAGCTCACACTACTCTATCAGAGTCATTATGGACTGAAGTCTTAAAGACGACAGTCTACCTCCTTAATAGAGTACCTAGCAAAATAGTAAATAAAACCCAATAAGAGTTATGAACTGAAAAATCTTCTAGCATTCGGCATCTTCATGTTTGGGTTGTCCAGCGGAAGCTCATGTTTGGGTTGTCCAGCGGAAGCTCAACCATATGTACCACATGAAAAGAAGTTGGACTCGAGGATAGTTAGCTGTTTCTTCGTAGAGTATTCTGAGAGGTCTTGAGGTTTTAGGTTTTACTGTCCCTCCGCTAAGAACATAATAGAGACGGATAATGCTAAATTTATTGAGAAAATTAAGAACAGTGAGAGTCAACTACATAAGAATTTCATATTTGAGGAAGAACAAATTGTTCTACCCATGACAACTATTTCAAATGATGAAGTAGTTGTTCTACCCCAATATGAAAATATAGTTGTACTCTTATAAGGTATAAATATAGTTCATCCTAAAGTAGATCCTGCTGATGAGGTAGAACCTAAAAATCCTCAACCACAAGTACCTAGGAGATCAACTAAGGAGAGAAGATCAGCCATTGCAAATGACTATATAGTTTATTTCCAAGAGCATGAGTTTGACATAAGGATAGAAGATGACGCCACATTCTTGAATGAAGCCAAACTCAGTATTCACTCTACTAAATGGTCAAATACAATGAATGATGAGTTAAAATTCATGAAGGACAAGGATGTTTGGGGTTTAGTAGAATTGCTTAAAGGTAAGAAACTGATTGGTTGTAAATGGGTGTTCAAAATCAAGCGGAATTCAAAAGGCAATGTTGAAAGGTATAAGGTGCGTCTCGTCATAAAAGGATTCACTTAAAGAGAGGGCATTGACTATTGTTGGCCCAAATGGCTATCACCCTAGTTTTGATGATGATTAACTCATGTAGTTATAATACTAATGATCTTGTGCTTATTTAATTTCAGATATTTGATCAAAATATTAGTCGGTGTTTAGCTTCAATGAAAGATTCAAAATCAAGTTTTGAAGCTAGCACATGTTGATTCAAGAGCTCGCGCTTCAAGATCGCATCAAATACTCAAAGAGGAGTCTAGCTCATGGATCAAGTTTGGACCAAGTCAAGATGGAGAAGAAGTTTTTCAAGAGAAGATTTTCAAGACTTGTTCATGTTTGTAAGTGTTAAGATTTTGTTCTTAGATAAAATATAAAAGATAGATTAGTTGTGGGATGCTCAAGCTTATACACACACACAACAAAAGTTTGGTTTTTGAAAATATGATTTTTGTTTTAAGCTTTAAATTCTATGCCTCAAAAATTGTTCACATGTTTGTAATATGCATTGATTTTTAATCACACATATTTGTACTTCAAAGTATTTCAATAAAATTATTTTTGTAAATTTTATGGAATTTAAGATGTATTTTAAAAAGTTGTTAAAATTGTTTTTGGGCTGCTTGCGGTCGATCGACCGGTCGACCGAAGGCTGAGCCGGTCGACCAAGCGGTCTACCGACGTGCATAAAACATGCACAAGCCCATGTGACTTGAGCTCAGTCGACCGACTAATCGATCGTAGTAGAGATCAGCTGACTGACCGGTCGACTGACTGAGTTTATAGAGCTCTCAGGTTTTCTCGGACGATCGGGCGGCCGACCGCTCTGCTGATCTGCTCGACATTCTTATAGATTTCTAGTTATAATATTTTATTCTTATATTCAATCAATATGATTTAAATTGTATTTCTAAGATAACTTATAGGGCTACATTTTTTATTCAATAATTATTTTCTGAATCAAATGTTAAAAATGTCAAGTATTGGGTTGAATTATGTTCTTTATTCTAAAAATAGTTTACAGTTTTTGTTTGACACCCTTTAGTACTTTATTGATAACTTTCTACTCCAAAAGAATATTGATTTGATTTACTCCAAAAGTATATTGATTTGATTTAAGTTGCCATTACTGATAAATGTACAGTAAAAGAAAAGGTAAATTATGAAAAGTGGGAGAGGACTAATAGGATGTGTCTAATGGTCATGAAGCACACTGTTCTTATGACTATTAGGGGTACTATGCCTGAAGTTAGTGCTAAGATTTTCTAGCTGAAGTAGCTGATCGGTTTACTAAATCGAATAAATTTGATGCAAGCACTCATCTTAGCAAGCTAGTAAATATGCATTATAATGGTAAAAGAAACATAAGGGAGTACATTATGAAAATATTCAATCTTGTTTCAAAACTAAAGGCACTGAAATTGAAACTCTCTGAAGAGACTCCTAGTGCACTTCATTTTGATTTCTCTTCCTCCACAGTATAACCCTTTCAAGATTAATTATAATACTCAAAGGGAAAAGTCGAGTCTCACTAAGCTCATTAGTCACTGTGTTAAGGAAGAGAAAATGTTGAAATAAGAAAAGACTGAAAGTGCTTACTTAGCATTTCAAAGTAACTCCACTAATAAGAAAAGGAAGAAGAGTGAAATTAAAGGGAGGAACACGAACACCACTACAATAGCTGATTCGACCGTGGCAAAAGTTCAGGAGAAAAAGACTAAGGTCATTGCATGCTTCTTCTACAAGAAAGTAGGCCACATCAAGCAAGAAAGTATCAGAAGTGGCTAATTAAGAAAGGTATGTCCCATGTTTATGTTTGTTATGAAATTAATCTAGCTTTAGTTTCACCACACACTTGGTGGTTAGATACAGATGCGACTATTCACATATGCAATTCATGGCAGGACTTCCAACTCAAAGGAGGCCCAGTCAAGCTGAGCGATACATATATATGGGCGATGAAAATAAAGCTGCAGTTGAAGCTATTAGAGTTGTGGCCTAAATTAGATTCTAGTTATATTATAGATTTAGAAGAGACTTTATATGTACCTTCTTTTAGGCGAAATCTTATTTCAATTTCATTGTTAGATGATCTGATTTTACTGTTGATCAGTCACATATTTTGCATATACATTGTCACCTTATCATACTTTTTAGCTAATAAATCCTATTAATAAGTCTTCTTCTTCTTTGTTTAATGTAGGCCCAATTGCTAAAAGAAAGGAAAGAGAAACAAGCCCAAAAGCCCACCAAATTCTGATTTAATTCAGAATAAATTCGAAATCAAGGAATCAGGACAAAATCTTGGCATATCAGTGAGGTTGAAAACCGGTTGAAAAGAATCCTCCCAAATTAAACGGTTGAAGCCAACAATCAAAGGCTGTTTCGTCAAATTCTGGAGCAGAAACGAGAAAACCAGAAGAAGATACAGGAGAATCACCAAACCAGGAGAGCCACCCAATTGGGTGTGGCCAACCGGCCACACCAGGGCCGCAGAAACGCGGCCCTAGCCGCGTTTCCGCAGCTGTATTGTGTCAGTTGGGGGAGCGTTTGCTCCCCCAATCTTCTCAGGATCTCCCCCCTCTGTTTTGTTACTATAAATACCAGTTTCAACAGAACAAAAAGGAGCGAAGACTAGGATTAGAATTTTTGTTTATACTATCTTTGTTAGATAGTACAAAAGTTGTATTTTTGTTTTGCAATTTGTAGTTCAGTACAAATACTTGTGAGAGAGAGGAATTAAGTGTTTTTACTTGAAGATTGAAGTGACATCAATACAAGAATCGAGCTACTTTTTCTTCCACTCATTTACGGTATGTCTTGCGTTATTTACTTGCATTTTTCTTTGTCTTCTATGAGTAGCTAAATCGGTTTTCTAGGCTCACTATTGTACCTCTCTCCAATTCTTCCTCTCTTCTAATTTTAATGAAAAAGACCCAATGAATCATTTGCATGCCTAACTTAAAGCCTTTCTTCTTGAAAGTGTTCTTGAAGGCACATGAGGATGGGTTTGGATTTTTAAACTCTTATTTCTTTTAAGAACGTCTCTTGAACTTGTTTTTATCTCATACTTGACTTCTTGATGATTTAATATTCGATTCAAAACGATTTCTTAAAGAAAAGAGTGAACTTTTCCAACCATCTTATATGCTTTACTTCAAACTTTCTAAAGTCAACCGTAAGTTTGGCCTATGATCAAGTTGAGGCACCAAGGATTTTAATAGAAGAATAAACGGTTGAGTAGTGAGATAGTGAGCTAGATTTTCTTCTTTATTAAAATCAACCAAACAATTTTTGAGCTTTTTTAAATCACCTTCTCCAATGCCTTCTCTAAAGTTGCAATTTCTCTTTTAATCATCTCCTTCTTTCCATTCTCTTTTCAATTAAAAAATGAGCACAATTCTTTCTTATTAAACGAAACACCAAAAGTTTTCATCGCATTCCTCCTCGTGGACACAACCAGTTAGCCACAAGCTACACGGTAATTTCTTAACTCTTTGAATGTTCTTTCATTTTAGCAATTAATTTTTGGCGCCGTTGCCGTGGAGGGAACGGTGTATTTATTTTTTAACAAGTTTCGTGTGTTGTTTCAGGGACTTGAAGATTCAGATCTACCATTCAAGCTTTACAAGAGAAGACTTGCAAATTCTGTGCCCCTACTCTCGAAAGTAGGAAACAGAATTTCAAGAAATTGCGTTGCAAAAGTTAAAATTTTCATTGGACTACTAAAACTCTTTTTTGCAGGACATATTGCTCACAAAAAATTAAGTTTTTGTACGTTATATTCTTACTATTTCTGCTATCCACCATCCCTGTTTTAATCCAACAGTAATTTAAGTGATTGTTAATTGCTTAAAAAACGTTTAGACTTGCATTCTATGCATTTGTGTAATTACTTTTATTTTACAATTACTGTTGAAGAGAGCTGGAGACAATGTACGTATGCATAGCATATAGTTTAGGAAACATTCTTGGGTGATATTTGCTTTTGAATACTACTTTTCTATATCTTGCACACTTTGCACAATTAACTCTAAGGGCAAAACCCAATTCAAGATAAGGTGGGGAAGTCATTACCCTTCTTTAGTCCACAAACCATCTCCAAGCACGCACAACCTAAACCTAAGTAAAATCTGATAGACGTTGGCCTCAGGGACATCTCGAACTCACTAGGAGATTATCCTAAGGGGGAAGGTGTTAGAATTTGACTCCTGCCAAATTAGTGTCAAGGAAGGGAATTGAGGGCCGAAAGCCCGAAGATTGGTGGTTACTTAATTAAGGAACGTCTTTGACAGATAACCTCCCACCAATCTTGCCCTGACCTGGCTGATTAGCTTGTGGTCAAAGTCTGCATTATACCTCCTGTGGACAATCAACCAGTTATGAGTTGTCTAGGCCGAGGTTACCTTAGATTAGGCTTGGTTGATTACTCTTGTTGACTGTTGGTAAACTTGTTTGTGATTGTGATTGTGTTTGTGTATGCAAGTATGGTCAAGAGACCATAATTCATCTAAGTTGACTAGAAACACATCACCACCTAAGTTTGAATCAAGACCAGATCCGGTAATGACTCAATCAACATTATTGCAGAATAGGTTCTATCTCATTAGAACCTCACTTCCATCTTGCATTCTACTTCCATCGGTTGGTGAATACAATTTTGAGCTCAAGTCTCAATTCATCAACACATTCTCCAAGTTTCATGCCTTAGAGTCCGAAGATGCTTACTTCTTCATAAGAGAATTTGAGGAAGTATGTCTAATGATGAAAATCTCACACCTTGTAGACGATGCTATTAGGTTGAGATTTGTCTCTTTTGCTCTTAAGGACCTAGCAAAGAAATGGCTTTACTGCTTAGCGGCCGGTTCTATCACATCTTGGGATGGTTTCATCAAGGTCTTCTTGAAGAAATTCTATCCAATAAAACCGCTCTAATTAGGAAGACAATCATGCAATTCAAGCAAGAACCGAGTGAACCGTTCTGGAGGTACTTTGAACGCTTTAAAGACCTCCTTGTTTCAATGTCCACATCATGGAATAGAGAAATGGCGACAATGTCAAATTCTTTACGATGGTTTAGACTATTCTACTAAAACCCTCTTAGAAAGTATGTGCCAAGGGGGATTCTTGCAGAAGGATGAAAATGAAAGATGGGATTTGTATGAAAACCTAGCTGAAAAGACTATCCAATGGGAACCTACTAGTGAGACCTTTAGGAATCCAAACTCAATCTCTTCAAAAGGAGGTCTCCATTCTATTGAATCATCCATCGCTAATGAAGCTAAGTTAGCTAACCTAGCAAGAAGACTGGAAGCTCTAGAAATAAAGGAACCAAGTCCAGTCAATCAAGTCAGCCCAAACCAATTTCCAACTCCGAGCTGCACTTACTGTTAAGCCATAAATCATGTGTTCGAGGAGTACCCTGTGTTTCAGGCTCAGCAACAATACCATGAACCGATGAATGCGGCCTTTTCACGGCCGAACAATAATCCTTACGCACCAACGTACAATCCTGGCTGGAGAAATCACCCTAATTTCTCATGGAGCCAAAATAACAATGACCATTCACGATCAAATCATGCTAGCCACTTCCATCATGCCAATAATTCTTCCAATCACCAACCCAACTTTTTCAATTTCTATAATAATTCTCCCAACCATCCACCTAACTTTTCAAACTATCAACAAAACTTTTTCAACCAAGCTCCACAATCCTCCTACCAGAATCCTCAACTAGAAAGGAGAATGACTAACTTTGAAAGAAACATGGAAAGATACATGAAAAACTAAGATTCTCTCATGCAAACTATACAGAGGTTAGAGATTCAAATGAGCCAACTAGCCACTCTACAGAATGAGAGACAGAAGGGTACCCTGCCTAGTCATCCAATAACCAATCCTAGGAATTCTCAACAAGCTCATTTGGCTGAGGATCATTCATTAAATCAATGTAATGTTGTTCATACATTGAGGTCAGGAAAGAGAGTTGATATCAAGTGTCAACACCAACCAATCCCATTCAGCACAACCACAATCAAGCATCCACCTCATCTAATCCAAATCCTTCCAATTCTGACGAATCTGAAAAAGATAAGTCAACCAGTCAGGTGCACCAGCCTATAGTACCATTTCCTAATAGGCTGAAAAACAACAAGCAAAATCCACACATGGACAAGATAATTGAGATATTTAATCAAGTGAAGATAAATGTGCCACTTCTTGATGCCATCCAACAAGTCCCTTCCTATGCTAAGTTTCTTAAGGACATGTGCACCAAGAAGAGAGATTATTGTACCAAAAAAGGTCTTCTTAGCCACTAACATTAGTGAGCTACTATCGGGTCCGATCCCTGTCAAGTACAAGGATCTAGGTAGTCCCACCATTGCCTGCACAATAGGACAAGCCGAGATTAGTCGTGCACTTCTTGACTTGGGGGCAAGTATCAACTTGCTTCCATTCTCAGTTTATCAACAACTCGGGTTGGGCGATCTTAGTCTAACTCGAATCACTATCCAACTGGCTGACCGTTCAGTAAAAGTTCCAAAAGGGGAGATTAATGATGTCCTGATCCGGGTAGGGGAGTTTATTTACCCTGTCGATTTCATAGTTCTGGAGACACAACCTGTGTCCAACTCCAATCATAAGGCTCAAACTCCTATTATCCTAGGGCGACCATTCCTTACTACTGCCAATGCCATCATTAATTGTAGGAATGGGTCCATGAGGTTAACCTTTGGGAACATGACTAGAGAAGTCAATGTCTTCAATTTAGGAAAACAACCCCGCGATCTTGAGGACCAAATATTTGAAGTCAACCTAATTGAGAACTTAACAAGTGAACATAGGGAAGAATTGGAACTAGAAACTGAGTGTGACATCGGGTTAGTCTTATGACTTTAATCTTGATCAGGTTGTAGATTCTGATGTGAATTGGGCCTTGAACCCTATTTCACCAATAATGGAGCCAACAAATTTGACTTGTCCTTCCAACCAGCCTTCCTCTTCCCTAGAATTGAAAGCCTTACCTGCGCATCTTAAGTACGTCTATCTAGGCGAACAAGAGACCTTTCCTGTCATCATTGCCTCCCACTTAAATGACGGGGAAGAAGAAGATCTTAAAGCAATTCTAAGAAAACATAGGGAAGCCATTGGTTGGACTATGACTGATATGGATTAAGTCCGACCATCGTTCAACATCGCATTCATCTCAACGAAGATGCCACACCTAAAAGAGACCCGCAGCGTAGGTTAAACCCTATAATGCAAGAGGCTGTTCATGCTGAAATTGTAAAACTCTTAGACAATAGGATAATTTATCCCATTTCGGATAGCCAATGGGTCAGTCCTATCCACTATTCCAAAGAAATCTGGTTTCACCGTAGTGGAAAACGAGAACAAAAAGTTGGTCCAAACTCGACTTCCCACGAAGATCCGAGTTTGCATTGACTATAGGAAGCTTAATGCTGCAACTCGTAAGGACCATTTTTCACTTCCCTTCATTGATCAAATGCTTGAACATTTGGCGGGTCACGAGTATTACTGTTTCTTGGACGGTTACTCGGGGTATAATCAGATCCCTATTGCTCCTGAGGACCAAGAAAAGACTACGTTCACATGTCCATTTGGGACATTTGCTTATCGTCGAATGCCTTTCGGCTTATGCAATGCCCCAGCAACGTTTCAACGTTGCATGTTGAGTCTTTTCTCTGATATGGTAGAACGATTCTTAGAGATTTTTATGGATGATTTCTCCATCTACGAAGATTCATTCACTCAATATCTCCACCATTTAGAACTTGTTCTCCAACATTGTGCTGAGAAAAATCTGACACTGAATTGGGAGAAATGCCACTTCATGGTAAAACATGAAATTGTCTTGGGTCATGAAATTTCCAAGAAAGGAATTGAAGTGGACAGAGCAAAAATTGAGGTTATTCCTAAGCTTCCCATGCCCAAATGCGTTAAGGACATTAGATCCTTCTTAGGACACGCTAGTTTCTACCGAAGATTTATCAAGGATTTTAGCAAAATTGCTAGGCCCTTGACTAATCTGTTAGCTAGGGATGTGTCCTTCACTTTCGATACTGAATGCATGAATTCTTGGGAGAAGCTTAAGAGAGAGCTTATTTCTGCACCAATCATATCTGCTCCGGATTGGTCTAAGCCATTCGAAATCATGTGCGATGCTTCCGATTTTGCCAAAGGCGCTGTCCTAGGACAATGCATTGATAACAAGCAGCGTGTGATTTACTACTCTAGTAGGACTCTCAACGATGCTCAATTGAACTACACTACGACTGAGAAGGAATGCTTGGCAGTAGTATTTTCCTTACAGAAATTTCGTCCCTACCTACTAGGGTCCAAAACCACCATTTTCACCGATCATTCTGCGCTTAGGTACCTCATGATGAAGAAGGATGCCAAGGCCCGACTCATTCGTTGGATCCTCCTTCTTTAAGAATTTGATCTCGAGATTCGAGACAAGAAAGGCGTAGAAATGTCGTTGCTGACCATCTCTCATGAATCCCTAATTCTCCATGCAACGAATTACCCATAAATGAGGATTTTCCTGATGAAAATCTCTTAGCTATCTCTAGAGAACCTTGGTTTGCTGATATAGTGAATTACTTAGTCACAAACCAAACTCCGTCTCATTGGTCCAAAAACGATATATACCGGTTCTTATCCCAAGTCCGGTATTTCTTTTGGGAGGAACCGTAACTTTTTAAGTACTGTTCTAACCAAATTATTAGGAGATGCATTCCCGATGAGGAGGTTAAGAGTGTTCTATCCTTTTGTCACGAACTTGCATGCGGTGGACACTTTGGTCCCCGCAAGATTGCTGAAAAAGTGCTAGAAAGCGGGTTCTATTGGCCCACTTTGTTCAAGGATGCGTATGAATTTGCAAGACGTGCCATAGATGCAAAATGGTAGGAAGGATCTCAAAACGAAATATGATGCCCCTCAACCCAATTCAAGAAATAGAACTCTTTGATGTTTGGGGCATCGACTTTATGGGTCCATTTCCTAATTCATTTGGGAACCAATACATATTGGTTGCTGTGGATTATGTGTCCAAGTGGGTAGAAGCCATTCCTTGTAAAACTAATGATAACAAAGTTGTCATAAAGTTTTTGAAAGAGAACATTTTTTCACGCTTCGGAACCCCTCGTGCTATCATCAGTGATAATGGCACTCACTTTTGTAATAGATCCTTTGAAGCTCTAATGCGAAAGTATGCCTGATTGATCGCTAATGTTGCATATTCAGTGTCACATTTTCATACTTATTATAGAATAAAAGCCTGCATAGTCGTAATTAATTGTTTGATTTATTTGCAGGCCCAATCTTTAAGGAGATGAAGAGAAATGAGCCCAAAGCCCACCAAAATTCTGAATTAAATCAGAATTAATTCGCACTCAATAAATCAGGGCAAAATCAAGAGGTTGAAAACTGGTTGAGAAGAATCCTCTCAAAATCGATCGGTTAAAGCCAAGAATCCAAGGCCATTTCGTCAAAATCCCAGACTCAACGAAGAAACCAACTGAAGATAAAAGCAAAAGGGAAACCCGGGGAGACCCACAACAGGGTGTGGCCACCTGGCCACACCCTGGCCGCGGAAACGCGGCCCAAGCCGCGTTTCCGCGGCTTTGTTGGGGAGTTAGGGGGAGCGTTTGCTCCCCCGACCTCCCCGGGATCCTATAGATTGGGTATTTGCCTATAAAAGGCCTGTACTTGCGCTGAAAATGGGACGCCAATGCAGAGTTAGGATTTAGACTAGTTTTCCATTTCTTAGTTTAGATTTTTTTTTTCTTTTTCATGTAATTGTAATTTCCATTGATGTAAATAAGAGGAGATCAGACTTTCATCGAAGAACAAGAATGAAGCTAGAGCTATAGTGACAATGGTGTAAGGTTTCTTTCTTTTCTTTGATTGTTATGAAATCGAATCTTCGTTCTTTCTTTGTATGTACTTCTATTTAGTTTTCTTCGTCTTCTTCTTTTCTACTTTACTCTTCTTTTGGTACAAATTGTCTTCCAAATGAGTCTAAAAGCATCGAAAGAGCCTTGCCTTTGCGAGTGCCACCGATAGCTCATGACGATGGAATTGTGAGTCTCTCTGTATCATTTCATACTTGAAGTAGTCTTGATGATGTAATGTGGAAGAGACCAAAAATCTAATCTTATGGGCTATGCGCTGAATGCCTCCACTTCAAGGTAAAATCGTCGCTAAGAACTCAAGGTAAGCTTTTGGTAAAAAGAAGGTAAGTACTTGTCTTTCTTTCTTTTCTTTTATTTCTTTAATGTAGATGACCACCTCTTCCAAATCATTTTCACTCTTCTTTCCCAAACTCATTTGTACATAGTCGCTTCTTTCATTTTCTGATTTTTTCCACTTTCTATTCTACCACTTTCTTCTTAATTTTAGCATAACTTTCTTTTCATTTTCTTAACTTAAAAACAGAGAAGAACTCTCGTTTTGTGTTCATAAGATTTCAATAAAGAACGTAAACGCTTCTATCGCAAAACCCTCCTTGTGGATCACGACCCGCATAGCCACTTGCTATAGCGGTAAGAATTAAGCACTTGCTCATTTTTATTATAAGTTCTGAAATCTCGTATTTTGTGTGCAGGTTAAAGCTTCAATCAAATTTTGGCGCCGTTGCCGGGGAGGGTAACATTTTTATTGAAATCTGAATTTTTATTGAAATTTTTTAGAACTAAACGAATTTTCTTCTCTGTTGCAGGTTATAGGGCAAGCAAAGCAGGAAATTAAGGTTGCAGTGACATACAAGTGGTCTTGGGCCTCTGCTGTAGAAAGCAGAGACCAAGGGCCCTCTGATTTACCGCGTTTGCGCGGCCAAAGCCGCGGATCCGCGGCAAAGAAGAGTTGACTACTAATAGATTTTGTGCAGGGTTGCTTACTTTACCAAAAACATAGCTTGCTGCATCTTTATTTCTTATATGCCATCACCATAAACCTGCTAATAAACCAACAGTAAAAAGTTTGTTGAAAAAGTTAAAAAATTGATTAGACGTTTGCATCTTAGGCACGTGTCTTTTCAATTCCTTTACTTTACTGTTGAAGAGTGCTGGAGCAAGGTACGTACGCATTGCATCTAGAATAGCACTATCTCTTGGTTGATTTATATCGCTTTGAGTGCATCTTATTTATCTTATACACTTGCACAAATTGTTTTTAGGGCACCAACCATAACAAGATAAGGTGGGGATTTAATCACCCTTCCTTAGCCCAAAAATCAGATTCCAAGCACTCACTAACCCAAGCCTAACTTAAAATGAGTAGACGTTGGCCCTAGGGACATCTCGGACTCAATTAGGAGATTATCATAAGGGGGAAGGGTGTTAGAATTTGACTCTTGTCAAATCAGTGTCTAGGAAAGGGATTAAGGGCTGAAAGCCCGAAGGTTGGTGGTTATTTAATAAGGAATGTCTTTGACGGAAAACCTCGCACCAACCTTGCCCTGACCTGGCTGATTAGCATGTAGTCAAAGTCTGCATTGGACCTCCCGTGGATAGTCTAATCAGTTAGGAGTCGTCTAGGTCATAGGTCTACCCTAACTTAGGTTAGAATTTTTTTTCTTTTTCTTTGTTTGTTTATTTGTTTGTTTTCTTTCTTTTTATTTGTATTCCAGTGTGTGATATGGCCTATAATAACAATTTTTTCAACTTCAATAATAATCCATATTACACATCAAACTCTTTTTCGGATATTACCAACCCGGCATATCATGACTTTAACTAACCTAGTGTGCCGGATTGGTCTTATCCGAATCAATATAACCCATGTCCCCCATCTAATAACTATAATGTCCATAATATTTCAACTCTTCACCGAGTCAGTAGGGATTCACCTCCCTCGAGCATAATTATCAACCAACTTGTCCTCCTTCTCCACCTAGTCCACAATATCCCCAAGAGTCATACTCAGTTCCACCAGTCCAAAATAGGAAACTATCAATTTTGGAAAGGAGTATGCGTGAGTCCAAACACAAATCCCAAAATCTGATGGACTCACAATTTCACTACCACTTCCAAGACAACACTTCATTTTTCATCAAAACAATGAATCCATCAACTATGAAAAGATGCTTGAAGCCATGACTCAGGCTCAAAATGCTCGTAATCGTGACATAGATATGATGGTAGAATCTCTACGTTCCCACCGTCCTGATGTCACTTACCATTCTGTTAGAGCCAAAGAGTCATGTTGTTTTGGAAATCAAGATTCTATTTTAGAACAACTATTTGAACTTGCCCAAACTCCAAATTTTGAAAAAGATATTGACAGTTTGGCAAGTTATTCCTTTCCTAAAATAGAACTTGAGAATGAATATGATCTTGAACCCCAACTTAGTGATTCAATTCTTCTTCCTGATTCAATAATGACTCCGGTATCTTCACCTGACTTCAATCTTTTCCCGGAGTCAACGTTGGATCCTGTACCAATTCATAATGAAATTGAATCACCCATCTTTGAGGATCATATTGAACTTGACCAATTATACACTTTTGAAGATCCTATTGACAAATTGGCAAGTTCTCAATTTTTGATATTGAACTCAATGAGATATGTGACCTAGATTCTCAAATCTGTGATCCAGTTCAACTTTTCGAATCAATATTGACTCCTGTTTTATTACCAAACTTGAGTAATATTTTTGAGTCAGTTTTGATTCCCCCACCTATCATTTATGAACTTGAATCACCAACATTAAGTCACATTCCATTGTTGGAAAATAATTGTAGACTTGAGTTTCAATTTCTTGACTTGGACCCAATTCCTGAACTTATTTCGACTCCTGAACCTTTACTTGACTTAAGTCACCTTCCTGAGTCGGTATTAGTTCCTGTCCTTCCTGAGTCCAAGTCAAACATTCTATCATTTCACACTCATTTCTGGGACGAGGTGGTTGACAAATTTGACTCCGAAATTAGTTATGGAATATGGAAATTAGATGGGGTCAAATACTTAATAAAAATCCTTTATGGACAAATCTTTTAATGGGTTATATTAAAGATATTTCTGGTGGGTTCCTCCGAGACCCAAGAAAAGTTGATTGGGCCGCGTTTCGTGGACCAATCAGACCACCACGGAACCACCACCTTAAGGTAACCTTTTCCTTCCCTTTCTTCTTTTTCATGCATCTATGCATTAATTCATACATTGAGGACAATGCATGAGATAGGTGTGGGGGAGGGTCTAATATAACTTTTCTTTTCTTTAAAAAAAAAAAATAACATTTTTCTTTACTTTTAAAAACTTTTTGAAAAATAGAAACAATAATTTGACTTATTTTTGTAAGAAATTAAGTTAATTTTAAGGAATAGGAAAATCGAAATTAGGATTTCTTATACTTGGTCAAAATAAGATTATTTGTTTGATTTTTAGGGTTAGGAAGAAAATTGTCAAAGTAATTCGGTCTTGATCTTTACCTTGATGAAATATGCACACTTCATACACTTACACACTTAGGGTTCAAAACAAAGATTCTTATGCCTTATAAAAAAAAAAAAGATAAACAAATCTAATTATTGATTAGCTAGGTGCTTTGGCCTAAGAAAGCCTTAGTATTTATGCAAAAGATAATTAGATGAGTTTGAAGAAAAAAAAAGTCTAATTGATTAGCTAGGTGCTTTGGCCTAAGCAAGCCTTAGTATTTATGCAAAAGATAATTAGATGAGAAAAAAAATGTGTATCCTCTGATTAAGCTGGGTATTTATGCCTCATGAAGTATAAGTATTCACGCCTAAAAGGGGTACATCGTATAAAAAAAACCTTGGTTTCGTGGCCTTATCTGCTCGAGTATTTAAGTCCTTAGGGGTGTTTTCTCACCTGGTGCCCTAAAACTGTCCGGTTTGGGTGTCACCGACTGAATGCTTGTTACATGGGCATGTTAGAAAGCCTAATGAAATTGAGGAATAAATTTCACAAAAAAATAAATAAATATAAGGCATAGGAGTTAATGTTGAAGAACACTTAGTAAACTTCACAATCACAAGGTGCATATGACTTAGGGTAAAGTAATAGACTAGATGAGAAGTATAATTTAACTCCTTACTTTGATTGATAATAAATTTTTGAACAGAGACTAAGTTTAGGAATGAAAAATTCGGTTTTCCTATAACTTATAGATTGCTTAGATCTTACAATCATATTTCAAATATTTTTCTCTTTCAAAATGCCTTTCGAAAATACTAACTCTTTATTTCCCTTTCTTTATTGATTTTGTGGGTGCAATCCACTGAAAACCCTCACGAGACAAAACTCGTCCTCTAGGGGAAACTAGAGGTTTAACGGCTTGTTGCACGTGCTCAATGCGATCGCGTGACCTGCGAAAGTGGTCTAATAATCTCTAGTATAGTTTAGTTGTTTTGCTCGAGGACGAGCAAAAGATAGGTATGGGGGTGTGATTGATCGCTAATATTGCATATTTAGTGTCACATTTTCATACTTATTATAGAATAAAAGCCTGCATAGTCCTAATTAATTGTTTGATTTATTTGCAGGCCCATTCTTTAAGGAGATGAAGAGAAATGAGCCCAAAGCCCACCAAAATTCTGAATTAAATCAGAATTAATTCGCACTCAATAAATCAGGGCAAAATCAAGAGGTTGAAAACTGGTTGAGAAGAATCCTCTCAGAATCGATCGGTTAAAGCCAAGAATCCAAGGCCATTTCGTCAAAATCCCAGACTCAAACGAAGAAAACCAACTGAAGATAAAGCAGAAGGGAAACCGGGGAGACCCACCAACAGGGTATGGCCACCTGGCCACACCCTGGCCGCGGAAACGCGGTCCAAGCCACGTTTTCGCGGCTTTGTTGGGGAGTTAGGGGGAGCGTTTGCTCCCCCGACCTCCCCGGGATCCTATAGATTGGGTATTTGCCTATAAAAGGCCTGTACTTGCGCTGAAAATGGGACGCCAATGCAGAGTTAGGATTTAGACTAGTTTTCCATTTCTTAGTTTAGGTTTTGTTTTCTTTTTCATGTAATTGTAATTTTCATTGATGTAAATAAGAGGAGATCAGACTTTCATCGAAGAACAAGAATTAAGCTGGAGCTATAGTGACAATGGTGTAAGGTTTTCTTTCTTTTCTTTGATTGTTATGAAATCGAATCTTTGTTCTTTCTTTGTATGTACTTATTTTTAGTTTTCTTCGTCTTCTTCTTTTCTACTTTACTCTTCTTTGGTACAAATTGTCTTCCAAATGAGTCTAAAAGCATCGAAAGAGCCTTGCCTTTACGAGTGCCACCGATAGCTCATGACGATGGAATTGTGAGTCTCTCTGTATCATTTCATACTTGAAGTAGTCTTGATGATGTAATGTGAAAGAGACCAAAAATCTAATCTTATGGGCTATGCGCTGAATGCCTCCACTTCAAGGTAAAATCGTCGCTAAGAACTCAAGGTAAGCTTTTGGTAAAAAGAAGGTAAGTACTTGTCTTTCTTTCTTTTCTTTTATTTCTTTAATGTAGATCACCACCTCTTCCAAATCGTTTTCACTCTTCTTTCCCAAACTCATTTGTACATAGTCGCTTCTTTCATTTTCTGATTTTTTTCACTTTCTATTCTACCACTTTCTTCTTAACTTTAACATAACATTCTTTTTCATTTTCTTAACTTAAAAACAGAGAAGAACTCTCGTTTTGTGTTCATAAGATTTCAATAAAGAACGTAAACGCTTCTATCGCAAAACCCTCCTTGTGGATCATGACCCGCATAGCCACATGCTATAGCGGAAGAATTGAGCACTTGCACATTTTTATTATAAGTTCTGAAATCTCGTATTTTGTGTGCAGGT